>JAPMOR010045352.1:0-15804 GCA_026543865.1 Argiope aurantia | reverse complement strand
ATGGCATTAGACAACTGAATAGAACCTTTACATATAATAAAAATGAATAGAGTTAATGATTTGCCAAATCCAATTATTAAAATAAAATACGAACGTATTCAAGTTACTAAGAATAATTAAATAAGAGAAGGAATCAAACAAGAGGCAGGACAAAGATTGTAGTATGTCGTGTTGTGATATAATATGAGGTTGCTAAGTAAAAAGTTACTGAATTTGCTACAACATTTTTTAAAATCAGTTTTGAAGAAAATGCTCACACTTGGAATTTCGTTAGTAACTTTCAATCATTTAATGGTTAAAATTAACAAATAAAGAGAAATATATAATTTTCTATATGCTTCAGTTATAGTATAATTTTCATTCAAATAATTTACAGAAAAAAAACCCATTTTTTTTTCTAAATTTTTAAATGAGTGACATGTTTGAACAGAAGGATAAATATATCAAATTCATATCATTGTCTTTTTTTAAGAAAATTTGCATTAGAAGATCCTTAGAAGCTATAGTTTTCCAAATAATTAAAAATTCTTCCGTTATAAGTAAAGAAATGAAATATTAACTGGCGTAGATGGATTAAAACGTTTACCCTGTAATACTGCTGAAAACATAATACCGAATTGAATTACAACAAACTAATTCTAATTAAGTAAATTCGAATTCCTGTTCGATTATTTTATTGCATTTACTCAATAAAATGGGAATTATGATAATTGTAAGCTGGTTAATTCTGAATAATGAAGCTTATTTGCCATAATATATCACCAGTTGATGGTGCAGTTTTGCTAAAGTAACATTTATCAATCTGAAAAACAAAAAAGGCTTCAAATGTACAAAAAAAAAGAACATACTGCTATTATTTAATTATAGAGCAACAAAATATCATATAAAAGTATTTAATAATTTGTTGATTGAGAAAATTATTAATCATCCAAATGTAATTGTATTTTCAAGCAAAATAAACATTGGATTAAAAATAAATTAAAACTTTTATCTGCAAACACCTTTATATAATCTTCAACTCAAAGTACAAATCAAGAAAATGAATAAGTAGAATAAGCAAAAGATTTTTTTGTCGGCCTTTTCATAAAACTCTTTTTAGCACCGTGTCATGTAGGCAAATTCAAGTGACATTTTTACAATAGAAGTCGCTATCACATCGATAAAGAACACAGAGTTTCGAATAATCGTAATATCTTTTTATGGAATGGATATTTTTGAACTTACTTTAATAGCTCTTGTTAATTCAATTTAATACTGGAAATAAAATATTGGATTCAATATTTTATTATCCTGAAAATAATTGCATTTTACACACTTAAATATTTCCTGTAATCAACATTAAAATTTCATTCGAGGCCAGGATAGCCTGGTTGGTAGGTCGTTGGATTCGCGTCCCTTCAGTTGCGAGTTAGAACCACTCCGGCCGAAGACTCTCCGCGTGTGTGGTGGCTGGCGCGTATATAAATCTGACATGGTCACAAAGTCCTCCATGTCGAGAGTAATACCACTGGGTGTACTGTATCAGGGGTGATCGTTCTCTGATTTAGGTCTAAATTACGATCTGTGGATGAGTGAATGAGATGAATGAATGAAATCCGCCCCGTAAAAAGGATTATGACATGTGTGTAGCTAAGTCGTACTCTTGGCCTAGATGGCGCTACTGAAAAACAAGAGACATACTCTTGTCTTAAAATCACTGACTTCTAAAGTCAGTGGGCTTTTCTATGACAAGTATAAATAGAAACAATAACAAAATTTCAGTCGAATTTGCTAGTAGGTATTTCAAAGAAGATCGAACAATTGGAAATCTTAAGTTACTTTGTATTGAAGCAAAATTAAATACCAAATTGCTATTCATAAAATTTTGCATGCGATTGGATTTAAGTGATTATTAATGGTTTTGTGAAAACCTATGTACTTTATATAACTATTTACTCATTTTTAAGATGTTTCATAACATTTTTTTTTTAAATTTAGAATGAATGTTTCTGTAACTTTCTAAAAATATCAAGAACTTAAAAACCATGAATCTATTTTGTATTTACTCCAAAATATATAATGTGTGAATTTCAAATTAATAGAATTGCATTTGAAGCAAAATGCATTTTTATTCACTTGATAATAACATTGAATAGGAATCAGTTTCTGAAGGCTTCCTTGTCAATATTTCTTAGTTATCTAAGTTCACCCTCTTATGGGAATTAAAAAATATTTTTATACAGATATTCTAAATATTGACTGACAAGTCAAAGATTCTATATTCGGGTGTCTAAGCAATATCTTAGATGTTAGAAAATAAAGGAATTGAAAATATATAGAACCCTGAAAAATATTCGTAGGTTTACAATGTAGAAAACAGCAGAGATCAGCTGAGCTGTCAAAACCACTACCAAATAGACAACAACTACTGAAAGGTTGTCATGTATCGGTTGCGTAAGTAAGCGTAAACGTTTTCTTGAGTTAAAGTTGAGTGAACTTTCGGAAGTTCTCAAATTTATATTTTGATACTGTTGAAGATGAAAATGACCGACAGCAGTCAGACTAAATTTTGCATTTTTGTCTTGCATGCAGTATATTCTTACTTTGTCTCGTGTTTGGAACATTCAGGACAAAAATGGGTCATTTTAGAACTTTCACTTAATAATAAATCGCCATATTGAAATTCAAAATTATTTTTTCTTTTCAATTATGAGTTGAATTTTCAAAAGCAGCAGCAAATCTTTTGCCTTAATAATTATATCTTTGTATATGTGTGAATAACTATACAGAAATTACTCTCCCATCACCCTGAAGACTTTAATTTTTTTTCAATGTATATGTTTTGGTTAATGTAATTAATTGGTCATTAATTGATCAATTAATTTTACAATATTGAATGGCTTTATTTTTGACTAGAAGAAGAAGAGCTGTTATCTTGTTAGCAATATTTCAAATCTCTTTGCAATAGATGTAAATATTTAATAACATTGGGGATTCTATTTCTTTTCATTGCAGTCTTCATTTTCCATAATGAAAGAGCACTCAAATGGAAACTAATCTCTAAACGCAGATAGAAACAAATAATGATTTACTTATAGAAGAAAAATGCAATGCCAAACATAAATTAAAGAAAACGCTGAAAAAAATATTAGCAATAATTTTCCATTGACTTCGCTCTTGAAGAATATAATGAATATAACATAAATGCAATAATAAAAATTTCAGACCTCAGTTCCTTGACATTTGCTGTATATTCAACTTACCTTAATTCAAGCAATCATAAATGAGTAAATTTAAACATTAAATAAAAACATGACTCAACTGCTAGATGCCTAAATAGAAGTGTATGCAACCAATAATATATATATATATATATATATATATATATATATAGAGAAAAAAAAAAAAAAAAAATGAGAGAGAGAAAATAGCAATCATACTAATTTATTATTAATAGTAACCGGACCATATATATTTAGTATGTGCATAGCACACGCACATATATATGTGTATATAAATTTATATTGTATGTAAATATATCATTTTTATCGACATTAAATAAAATTTAAAAAAATTATCATAATGTACAATTTTATAACTATGCCGTATTTTGCCGTATATCTTTTTATTGATCTTATTTTGTGCAGTGTACATATTTTTGTTAAAGTAATCTTCACTGAATATCTAATAAAACTTTTTTATTTCCCTATAAAGAAGTTTTTTATTGTAATTTCTTAAAAAGTAAACTACACTCATGGATTATGTATTAGTAGCAGAACAGATACTGTTACGTTAACTTTGCAGTAAATACAAATTGACATAAATTAACCTCGCCTCAGGAGCATGTAGTGGCATGAGTTGATTATACATATTACCGAATAATGCGCTGTTAAATTAGCAATTTTGAAGCTCTGATGTGAGTTTAACCATCTTTGTTTAAATTCACGATGAATACATACAATTGATCAGCGTTGCGTATTTGCCTCAGTGAAATTAATCGCTTTAAGACTATCCTGCTAGATTAATATCAGGCTTTAGTTTAATAACGCCCATTGAGCTACAGAAATTATAATCAACATCTGCAAGGAAAATGTATACTTATCTATACATCATGGAAATGGAAACTCAGATTAAGGTTTGCCTAAAGGATTTGGTCAACATTACAGTATCAATGCATAGTAATTGAAAACTAATAATGGTAAAATACATAATGGATGCTTCGAACAGCAAACATTAAAATATTTGATTTTTCGATAATATATTTAAATATATAGCATTGTCAATTAAGGAAAATTCAGAGCTTTTTTTATATTTTAATCAAAATTGTATTCGGATCATTTAAGTAATTGCAAAATTTCTGTATATATATATATATATATATATATATATATATATATACAAAATTTATCACTTCAATATAACCGTCGAATTTGAACTTTTCATACATATGATTTAAATCTAAAATTCGTAAGCAATAATTAAAAAGATTAAGATTCAAGGTTTTAATTATAAAATTATTGATTTAATAAATGTATTAAATATATAAAATACCGTCCAAGAAAATAATTTAAGTGCATAGATTTGCAAAACATGATTTTTTTTCAATTTAAATGTACTAAATGATATAATTTTTTAAGGGCTAACAGCAAATAATAGAATAAAAGACAGATTGTCCTTTGGGAAATGATAATTCTCTGATATTAGAGAGTATTTTCTCTTTATAGTTAGCCAATTTACCGAAGTTCATATTCCATGCAACTGATTTTTTTGTAGCCATTACGTGTGAACATAATTTTATTTTATATTCGTAAACGAGTAATATTTCAAACAGAATATTGCTATTGAATTACTAGTATAATTATGTTCTGATATTAATGTTTGTTCAAAAAATTATTTACATTAATAAACTTATTATAAATTAATTAAAATTAAACATAGTTTTCTATATTTCTTTCCATAAATGTTGAAAGACTCCAAAAATTTAATTCATATTCTTTTCTAAGATAATTATCAGCATAAAAGTAATTATTTTAAAGAAGTTAATATTATCTTAATTTCGCTTTGATTATCATTAATAATGCGAGCATTATTAAAATTTTTAAAAGTAATTAAAATTATTTAAAGAATTAGAAGTAATTAAAATTATAAAAAATAATTAAAAAATTTAATACATTAAAAGTAATTGAAAGTATAAAAGTAATTAAAATTATTAAAAATTATTTAAAATATAATTTTCCAGTATTTCGTTCCATAAATATTGAGAGCTCAGAGATTCTATCTTACAGTGGTTAGAAACAAAGAAAATTATCCTTTCAAAGAGGTTTTTTATAATCTTTTCGAAACATTAAAATATTCATTTCCATGGTTTCAAAGGAGTGTTCTCTTTGACAGAGAAATATTCTAAGATTTGTTTGCATTTCCTTTTTTTTTCCTTTTATCGTTTTTCGCAATTGGATTTTTTAAAGTGACTTCAATTTATCATAGAAATTATGTAAAAAAATCAAGCTTAGAAAGGCAATCCATTTTTTTTAAATATGCTAGAGCAAAGGAACAGTTTTTATGAATTTTACGTAATTTTCGAGATTATACAAAAAATTATCTTTAACATTATTTTAGGATTTACTAAGGAATTTACATCTTTTTTCAGAAGAAAATATTATATCTATACTAGATTATATTAATACAATAAATATTACATTACATTTCATAAAATTACATTAATTTGCTGAAAATTATATAACTAGCATAAAGGGAATTAGATAAAGAGTAATTATTAACAGAAATTTGATAATCTTAAAAAATAAGTTTGAAAATAGAATATATTTATATTTAAAATATTATAAGAATAAAATAATTTTCACTGGTTTTTTCTAAAGAAAAACTTGACCTGTGTTCTTTCGAGAAATTATTTGATTTGTGTTACAAAAATAAATAAATAAAATAACATAAAATAAATAAATAAAAACATCAGCAATGTCTGAAATATTTTTGTAATAATATTTTATTGAAATGATATTTTTTTGAAAGCATATTTGCTAATTTAATTAAAATTAATTTCACATATATTGTATCATTTAAATGTATCCAAATTCCTTTTAAATATCTATTTTGTTAAAAAATATAACATACATTGCAAGGTATTTCCGAAAATTGAACATAGATTATAGAAATATATAGTTATGCCATTCACTGGAAGTGTTTAAATAGTTTGCCAATATTTTTCAGGGACTGCTGAAATATCAATGCTTGAAACTGCTGAAACAGCTGAACGAAACTCAAAATATGAAAGACTGAATATGTAGAAATATTGGAACTGAATTTCTGAAAATACAGCCTACAATAATTACTGACTAAATAAGCTTTTATATGCACTCATTTACTTCAAAATTAATTATTAGTTTAATCATTAGCAAATTTCCTAATATAGTATTATTATTCAGGTGTCTCTAGAAAAAGAAACCCTTAGAAAGGAGATAATATAATAATAAAAAGAACTCGATTTTATCTTTTATGTCTTAATCATCTGTATAAAGATTTATTTTTGATAATCCCTCACGTCGTAAAATGAAAGCGGTTGAATTCCTTCTTGTTGGAAGTAGAATTCTTCATTCCTAAACATGATTTGATACTTGGAATAATGAATTTTCAGCCCTTAGTAGATAAGTTCTACACTCTCAATGCTCTCCCAAAAATGTATGAATCCAAATGATGCAAAACACATTATATTCTTAGCTATTCATTTCACATGAAATTCTAAATGAAAATTGTTGGTTACTCAGTGGCTGGAATAATTAAAAAAATGAAGCATTTAATTTATAATTTTTTTGTATGATTGTGAAATATATTATGACAAAAGTGTAAAAGAAATGTTGTAATGATTTGTTTGTTATTTTTCTGATAAGATTTTGTATTAATCATTCAGCATACACACCCATATCTGAGACGCGTACATTAGTATATACGCTGGGTCATTCTGATCTCATACTGCTAGGTACTGATTTCTGATTTTAATGCCCATATGTACAAGAATATATGATCAGTGTATAGAATATTTTTTCATGCAAATATATTCTATTTCAAACACAAATGCGACTTCTTATAAAAAAAACTATGTAAATTGAAAGTTTTCCTTTTTTTAAAAAATATTTTCTGCATTTATTTCATTTTTGCCATTTCCAGTCATATATGAAACATATTATATTAAAATTAAATAGTTTTCCTACATAAAAACAGAAATCAGAAAATATTTGCTTTAAATACAATTCGCGTCTCAATATTTTTTCGAAAAAACGGATTAAATATTCAACTTTGGAAATTCATAACTTTTTGTATGCCCACAAAAAACTCTTTTATCATTCCTAATTAAAAAATTGCATGATTTTTTATCATAATTATAGCGTATGTCATTCCTAATCAGTTTGAAAATGGATATAAGGAGATGAATGGGGGTTATTTAAAATAATATTAATGTGTGAAAAATCAAGGAACTTTTTTTAAAATTATACAGGACAAGTTGGGAAAGATTGGACTATATTTTCAATACATGAATTATGAAAATTTCAACAGCAAAATTACTACACAGCAAACATTTCCCCTTACTCCCTTTCCGTTGATGCGTTGACAGTTAGAGGATCGAGAAGGGTGATTGTCGAGAAGGGTGATTGTAATTTGAATTTTACATACAAAATATTGAATATCGAATAGGAGGAGGGAACCGATATCCATAAATATATACAGATACAAAATATTCACACACTGGTTCAGTATGTTTTCTAGAATAACGTGACGCGTGAAAATATGCAAATCAAATTTAAAAATCGAAATAAATAAAGGAAGGAAGCAAAAAAAAAAAATCCTTTCTTTATTTCACTTTTAAGTGCATCATCTATCCTTAAAAACAAAAGAAAGATTGATCGACTTAAATGAATATTTAAATATGCAGGTTCTGGATACTTTTGTGGTCCAATTGGATACAATTGCAGAGTGGACCAATTGGATACAATTGTAGTTCGATATTCTTATTTTTATGATTTCATCGTTATTCATGCCTAACAATGCCAAGTATAGTCGCTGTTATTTCTGTGACGTCATTTTAGCATTGTAAGGAAGTAGCATCATGTCTGGTTATTATTTAAAAGCAAATCTTCAAGTATATATATCACCTTTTTTTATTTTTTGAATATTTTCAGCACGAACCCGTAGTATATTGATGTTGGTAATGAAAACATGTTTATTAATCTTTGTTTTAAAATTATTGTAGATTTTAATCGCATATTTCTTATTATAATGCTCGCTTTCACATTTTTTCACATAGAAAAAGATGCAGTATGTAGGCTAATAAGGCAATGATCATGTATTTCTTCTTTCATTCCACTATGTAACCATCTCTTTATCTACTAAATTTATAATATTAGCTTTAATATTGCCACATATGTATAGATAACCCCAAATAATCTAGCAATCCATTTGCAAATTAAAAACAAAAATACTGAAACTAAAATAACAACAAATAGTTTGTTAACATAGTTTTAATCATGTTCTTTTTACTGTCTAATTAAATGAGTCTTTCCGAAAGTTCAGAAGTAAGAAGTATAATCGTGCATAATCGAAATGAGTGAAAAGAAACGTGATAATCAGAGAAGACTATATTAATTTAACCACAAATAAATAAAACTGCATAAGAAAAAAATAATAAAATTAATAATAATAAAAACACATTGCAAAAGATAATCAGTATCAAAAAATATAGAAAAATTTTCGTCGACTGTCAGGAAAAGAATTTATGTTTGTTTATTAATCTGTTTAATGATTAATATCTAGAAGAAGAGAATATTCGAAAAAAAGGAAGAAACGCATGAGAGACACCCAAGCAAGTTTTTGCGAAATAAATTTTAGCAGATTAATGCAGTATTTAATCTGGCTATTTAAGAGTAAAGTAACGTAAGTCACCCTAAAGCATTTTAGTTATGATGGTAAATATTTTTTATGTAAATACATTTTTACTTTGTTTAAAAAAATCATCTGAAAAAAGAGAAACTACCTATTAAAAATATTAAATACAGCCACTAATCCAAAATTAAAATATTTATCAATATTCACAAATGCTAGGAATTAGCACTCATGCGTATTTAAAAAAAATAATTATACTTTAATAAACTTTCCTTTTTAAATACTTGAAACGTATTCACAAAATTCTATATTCATTAGTAAAAATTGTAATTAAATTCGATTGAGCGACTCTAAAATAAAACAAGTATCTCTCAGTTTCTGTTTTTATGATGAATATTTTTAAGAATGCACTGTCTCTATGTGAATGAAGTGCCTCTATGTGCAATAATATTACATCAAACATAAAGTAAACTCGGTAAATAATTTATGTAATATTAAACAATTGCATAAACATCAGGTAATGTATTCGTACATTAAAAATATGCCTGGCCAAATTAAATAGTGATGTAAATTATTAATTTATAAGCATTTTCAACGTCAAAACTGAGAATTACTCTTGCTGTTTTAAGTAAGCAAGACGAAAAGCTTTCAATTTCTGCTTACATGAAGAATATTTTTAAGAATACATAAGAAATGTCTTTATATGTATAACATTGAGTAAACTCAGTAAAGAGATTATGTAATAGTAAATAATGACATAAACATCGGGTAATGTGTTTATTCAATAAACATATGACTTGCTAATTTAAATTACATTGTAAATTATTAATTTGCAAGCCTTCGCGGCCTCAAATCATAGAATTACTCTTGCTATTTTAAGTAAGTAACGCAAGTAACATAAATGACTTTCAATTTCTGCTTACGTGAAGAATATTGTTTAAGAATGCATATGAAGTGTCTCTAAATGCAATAATATTACATCATACATAAGGTAAACACTGTAAACAGTTTATGTCATAGTGAACAATTACATAAACACCAGGTAAAGTTTTCGTTCACAAAAAATATGTCTTGCAAAATTAAATAACATTTAAATTATTATTTTACAAGCAATCGCGATTTCAAATATTAGAATTATACTTGCTATTTTAAGTAAATCATGCAAACAACTTTCAGTTTCTTTTTACGTGAAGAATGTTTTTAAGAATGCACATGAAGTGTCTCTATATGCAATAATAATGGGACAAACAATAAGAGAATTCAGGAGTTTTAGAAATTAAGGAGTTTATGTAATACTAAACAATTTCATGAATACCGAGTAACATGCTTATCTACTAAAAATATGCCTTTCCAAATTAAATGGTGTTGTAAATTATTAATTTACAACTATTCATAATTTATAATAATTAATCTTAAAATTATACTTGCTACTTTAAAAAATTCTAACTGTGCAACAAAAAATTTTATTTCTGACATTGCTCTTTGTTCCTTGAATTTATTCCTATTCCACGCTACAATCTTTAATTATCGTTTGAAATTTATGCTAATACTCTATACCAGGAGTTATTGCCATTCTCTAAATGTAAATCATGTGAATATTTTCCCAGTTTCCTCAAACGAAATCTAATGTTAAATAAGAACGAAGATTGTCACCTTAGTTCGTGATTTAGAAATTGAAAATTCCGCAAAATAACTAATCAAGAAGGAGAATGATCCACCACACTCAATCCTCTCAACAAAGGGATTAGTCAGAACAACAGAGGTTTAATTCTTACTATCGAAATATTTAAAGTCAAATGCTTTGAACGAATGAAATTGCCTCTTTGTTAATCATTAACACAATAAGTAAAGCCTTCATTCTAATCCGTATCATAGGCATGTCTTATCTTACGCATCATTTGAGATTTTTTACGCTTGTTTGCTTCCAACTTTATTTAAAACAATGGAAATAGATTTATTTAGATACATTATGATGGCTCCTTTTAAACTGGGTTAGACTCGATGGATTAGAAATGAAGACATGGTTTATTAAAGCATAATATATTATGGTGCCATGAAAAATTTAATACATAAATTTAATAAGCTTGAATTTAATATTATTTTGCAGAAATTAAATTCCGTAACCCCCGGAAAACACAAAATCGTTCAAAGCAACTTGTGATGGGGATCAAAAATCCATGGTTAAATTAAATCTTAAGATGCTCACATTTAGATTTATGTAAAAAAAGGAAACACTAATAATAATATTTAAATTAAGTTTTTTTTATAAATGGACTGATTGCTTTTTCCTTTTTTTTAAGATATTTTTCTGCCATCCTTTTAAACTTTTTTAACACTCGGTTAATACTTGTTAATACTTGATTATTCCACGTAAAGATAAGCCATTTGGCAAAGCCATTGTTCCATGAACGGATGTCCGCAGATTTCATTTTCTATTTCAGAGAAAATGTGCCACATGCACAAGTCTGATGAGGCTAAATGCAAAGAAAGATTACATGTTTATTACTGGCAAGATGTAGAAACATGCTTGTAATAAATAGGCGAGGGAGACTAACTATTATATCTTCATTATCTGACATCATACAAAATTAAAGTACTCATATGAATGCCTTTTTTCAAAACTGAATGGAAATAATTAATATTGCTTTCCGTACTAAGTATAAATAAGCGAAATACAACAACAGGAAGTTTCGATTTTTTCCCTTGTACATAGATTATGCTTTTGGCTCCAAATCATTTACAAAATTTGATTTCCCCTCAAAATATGTAAATATTCAATTCTTCTCTCTATTGTGGTGGAATGTAGATTATTATGATCCGTGCAGGTAGCAACAGTACGAATGGTTATAGGAACGTTTCTTTTAATAATCACATTCACACACTGAACAAACACAAACACTAAGACAGGACATTCATGCGCGCGGCTTCACAGTTCAGCATCACATCTCATTCTAATTACAATCGCAATGCACTATGGTATGACATATGGGATGGCCTAAACAGACATCGCCATCTAATATCCAAAAGAGAAGATAAGAATAATGCAACTGCTACACTATTGTATACTTTTGAAGTGATATTTAATCTCGATAACGAAGCAGTCTCATTCTGACAACTCAGTCATTGCGAACCCTAATTGAAAAGTCCATTGTTTTTGAAACTGAGCTATACATCATATTTATAAGTAATAGAATTCAATCATTTGATACGTACTGCTTTTGAATGTAGAAGGATTTTCAACTTCTGTTTTACGAGAAAACCCAATTTTTTTCATTTAAAGTGATGCCTTAGTTAATTTTATTTAGAGTTATCTACTTCTGAATTGATTGAGATGCTATTTGCCTATTCTATCCAATCGTCGAATAGATACTAAAGTGGTCTTGGCATCACTGACTTCTATTAAATTTATTGGATATAGAATCCTTCAAATTGTGCAAAGATTGTTTGAATCATAATAATTCCCTCATCCAGACAATATGATCTGTTTTTCAATTTTAACTAACCAATTTTGAGGCTGTTCGGCAGCCATATTAATGTTAGTAAACAAGCCATATCAACAAAGTTGAAGAATTAAGTTTTTATAATAAAAGAAAATATAATCTTTAATAAAATTTGAATATTTAACATATAGCATTAGTGACTATTTAGCAATGTCTGCAAATTGTCGAATGTGATCCATTTAAGCCAGGTTTTATCTTCCGTTATATCTCAAAACACTAGTGTTATAGAAGTAGATGGTCAATAATGGCAAATTTGGTATAAAGATCTTTATTAAGAATTAAGAATGTTTGAAACTGCCACAGTAGTTGTGGCTGGGGAGGTGTGGGCGTAAAAGCAAAAATTTCTAGAATGTAGCAATGTCTTTAAAGATTCTTTTTAAAATGAAGGGTGATGAAAAGAGAGCGACGAAAAAAAAAATCCGAATCATTACAGTTGTTTTCCGTAGGAATACGGTTCTCCAGTTTTCCTAAATATATAGATACAATATTTTTAATCTGCTATATTCTTTAAAGATAATTCCTCAATATTGTAGTCATTTTTGCCCTCTTTAAATTTAGCTAACTAATCCCTCCCCCTATTTCCAGTTATAAAAGGAAACAAGCTACTGTCTCATATAGTCTTTTATGATAAAGACTAATGCATACTAAATCTATTTCATTATTTCGACGATTTCCATGACACGTTCTAAGTTTATTGATTATTCAAGCATAGAAAATTTCATATTTCAGCCTACCAAGCAGAAGAACCTCACTTCTCACTACAATTATAATCGCGCATATTATTACGCATAGAGCACATGTTTCTAGGCGCCTTCAAATATTTTGGTAGAACTATTCTATTTAATATGAAAAGCATTGTGATTGGAAATTACAGAGTTACAGTCATTTTGAATAGTACCATTAGAACTGCTGTGATTGGAAACAGATTCCATCTATAATTAAATGGGAGGAGATTGGACTCGACCATACAAGTTCTAAATGCATCAGAGATGAGTTTCTACCATCACACATGCGATGATTCTGAATTGAAATTCAATTTATAAGGTATATGAAAGAAACTTATTTATAAAGATTATGTAAATGGGTATCATGGTAGCGTTTCAATAATTCAATGTTCATTATAATAATGTAAAAGATACAGTATTATCCAAAGATTTAAGTTTCTCTGAATAATATGTCAAAGTCTGTCTCATAGAATTAATTCAGTTTTAAATTGTTAAATATGAAACAATAATAAATGACTGTCTAACATTTAAAAAACCTATTGTAAAGTTTATGGAATGGTACAGCATGGAACTTAAACAAATTGAAATAGAAGTTAAGGAAGAATACTTTCACATGTACTTTTTGTTACAAAGATGAATTAATTAGCTGAAAAAGTTATCCACAGTCGTCATACTTTTGCCAGTTGTATTGAATACCAAATATAAATAAGAAAAATTATTAAAAAAAGATTTTGAAAAGTTAAGCATTTAAATTTTAAATAGATATGTATTGCAACAAAATTTATACAATTTTATGCTTTGGAACGTTGCTATAAAGCAACGTTCCAAAGCATAAAAGTATAGTATATTACGTTGATTTATGGGGAATTGGATAAAGTCTTCAAAAGAATTGTAATCGCATTGAATATTGTTCTTATATTAGTTACAAGATATTAGATAAAACAATATCTGTTGGAAAAATCCCGAATGAATGAAATAAAATTTTAAAATTTCAACTTGCATCCTAGTAATGAAGATTTTTATTTTCTTATTTCTCAGACTATAAAATGAATGTACTCATCCTATGCTGAATGCAGATGTGGCAGAATATAAATAATAAGTGCCACAAAATTATATAGATTTCGGTTAATGGGAGTTTTCGATTATTATTAACAATAGCAGGTAAAAGCTGGTTGAATAAAAACTGTATTTATTAATAATAACAAAATAAAGTGTTAATCACACTGACCATAGCATACATACACATGAACCAAAACTGACCACTCCCGCCCCTCAAGAAAGCACATGGGAAATGAAAATGATCTGAATGGCTTGACAATATTGGTGAGAACTATTGTTGATCCTAAAGGTCATCATCGGCCACGGTATTACACCCATCGCAGGAGATATGTCAAGTCATGTCATCTGCAGGCTGCACCAAACAGGGGTATGCCAACCCTCCGAGTGACGAAAATCAGCCACCACAGTGAAAGCTTCTCATCTTCATAACTGACACGCCCCCCCCCCCTCCCCAAATGTGACATTCGCATACTTTTAATAATTATCTCATAAATAAATTATATAAATAAAGTATTTAAATAAAGAAATAAATATGTATTTAGAATCTTGATGAAATGGTTAGATTGATCAGTTTAAATAATTATTTAAATAACTTTAGAAGTAATGAAAGTATCTGGGACTTATTCATCAGTTCTTAATTCAGACTAAAATGGTGACAATTGAATCAATGTTTTAGACTCAAAAACAGAGATTATTTGTTATACTTTTTAATCTTTTAAAAGATTTTTATTTTCTTTTTTGATACACTTTCAAATTTCAAATTCTGAAAAACATTTCTATTTTGAAAGTGATATAACCAGTGAAACTCATTTACCTAGTTTCTATTTTTCTTAATAAATTGATTTCTGCAAAATTTTATTATTATTAATTAAAAGTGACCAATAAAATGATACATAGCATCATTATTTTTGGGAAGCGAAATTATCAATTTCGGTTTGAAATAATTTATATATAAATAAAAATAGTGATCTGCAAAAAAATTCTTAAATGTTGTCAAAACTTCAAACAAATAAAAAGTTTGAAATAAAACAAATCAAATGCAATGAGATAAAACAGAATAATTTTCTAAAATATAAAGGTTATAAAATTGAAGAAATGCCAGCACGCAAATAATTTCATCAGATTGCCAGATTTTTTTCTACAGTTGTACCTATGAAATCTTGACATTTCAATGGAAAAAAAAACATGATTACAAAATTTCGCAATATATTATTAAATTGTGTTAAAATTCCTAACATGTGCAATAGTTCTTTACATTGCTTCAATTGAATAACTGTACAAAAAGGGGTAACGTTGAGGGGTTAAATTCAGAATGACCACTCTTAAAATGAGATAAATGTGAATTTCTTCGTGCATAGAAATAGTTATTGCATTAATTTCCTTCGGCATGCTACTTCGGAGTCTTATAAATTTTTTCTTCAAAGTAACAACATATTTTTAATAAAAGTTTAAGCTCAGGTGTCGTTCTCATCATCTGACCGTGGTTCAAAATTATGAGGTCGTCCAAAAATAGCCCTAGTATTGCTAACGGGACATTGATATAACTAAAGTAAAAAAAAAACAAAAACACCTTGATAAAAGTTTAAATTAATGTTGGAATTGCGAAATTGGTCATTTTACTTTCAGACTATTTATTACAATAATGTTTTTTT
>JAPMOR010045351.1:0-40259 GCA_026543865.1 Argiope aurantia | reverse complement strand
CTATACTCTTTAGTAAATTATTATACAGAAGGCCTTTCTGAAATAATCCTTGCAATTAAATTAATTATTTATTTAATCAGTACAAGAGGGACTTCTTCTAATAGATTTAACAGTGAGGGGGATCATATTAGCTGGCTCATAAAGTTTTGGTTTGGGATTGTACAGAAACGAATCCTATTCACATTTCCTCTGAAAATGTAGTGTACATATGCCAATGATGATCAAAGATTATCATGTTTCTATGGAGTAATAGTTTGGCATGCTGTCCTAAATACGTTTTCCTTTTTATTTTACCATGTTTCCAAACTAAGAAGTTCAAAAATAGTCCTTGTGCAAAGGGTTAACCTGTAAAAAAATCAAAATAGGATTAAAAGATATACTTTAATAAATATAAAAGAGCAGACAAAGAATTTTCATTATTATAATAGATGTTAAATTGGATTTGTGGCCGATGTATTGTATCATGGACTGATTTCAAATATATAGAAAACAAAATGGAGCGGATAGAGGATTTTTTTATTTGTTTGTTTGTTCTTTTTTTTAATTATCAGTTATTGTATGTGGCAGGACAATTGAGTATTTTCGATAACTTACGTTTTATTTCTTTTTTATCCTAATATAAGCTTTGAGAAGGAAAATTCGCGGTTTCGCATTAAAGACTGTAATTATTTTATATTATTTAATTATTTTTCTTCCTCACTAATAAGCAGATCATTGTTTTGACATGATTCGCTGACAAATGGAATATTCATTTGATAAACAAAACATTATGTGCTGGGTGTCTATCACCTTTGCAATAATGGAAAACTTCATCGTGCCGTCTGTGTTTTATGTAGATAACCTTGGATAAAAAAAAGGGAAAATAAGCACACTGAACTGAATTAAACTAATCCGAAGATTTTTCTCATAGAAAGCAAAAATATTTCACCCATCCTACTACAGCTTGTTGAAGAACAAGTAAAATAATAAAAGTATTTATATTAACTCATTTATTATGAATAACTTATTTCTTTCTACATTCAAATTGCACGCTATATCAATATTACATCTGATACTTAGTTGATATAACGAACATCAAAATAAAAAACTGCTTGCAATTATTAAATTAAGGCTGACAAGAGACTAATGGGATATTTAATATCTTTTAACTGGCTAAAGTGGAATCCCACATAAACATAAAATTTTTCGACACATTAGATTATTTTCTGCCAGTTTATTATACATTCGTGCCGAGCGAGTCATAAAATTGGTCAGGCAGGTTTTACCGTCAGTTTACATCGAAACACGACGAAATCAATTTCCAGTATCATTAAAACGACTTGGAATAAATTGCTTGGTAATAACTCTTCAATATTATTCCGTTGCTGTGTATTATTATTTTCGAGATTATTCTAGTTAAATATAATTTGAGTTTTATGCCATAGCACGATATCATCGCTACGCATGCGAGTTTAGTGCAATATTGTTCCACGAATACATATATTATACATATGCATTGGACAAAAAATAGCAAATCACGCATCTAATGGCAGGCTTTTCTTT
The DNA here is from genome assembly GCA_026543865.1 of Argiope aurantia. Lineage (NCBI taxonomy): Eukaryota > Metazoa > Arthropoda > Arachnida > Araneae > Araneidae > Argiope > Argiope aurantia. The sequence goes on along the minus strand of JAPMOR010045351.1, from coordinate 38,717 downwards.
TATTCATTTCTGAAAAATTCAGAAAATTGTCAAACCAGCGCAGTATCGTTATATATATTTGAAAATGAACCTTACATTAGGGGAAAATTTAGTAAATAGGTTTCAAGAAATTAATAATGTGTTTGATACAAATGGAAATATTGGGAGATGTTTGCAATTGACATAAAGCTAGAATAAAATGCAATGAGATGTATGCAAGACATTGGGAGATGTATGCAATTGACATAAAGCTGGAATAAAAAAAATATGCCTCTTTTATGATTAGCTAGATGATGTACTCTTCTAGATGGGCTCTTATTCTATTAACAATATCTCAGATCCAATTGTGACAAATTAATTAATGAAAATTGTAGTAGAATATCATGCACATTGGCAGAGTGTTAATTTATTTTAAACATAATTTGTACCATATTTTAGATGCAAATACGCATTAACATTAGATGTTTTATTTCCTTGTGATGAGATCTCGTATATCCTTAATGTCCACGGACATTCAAACTAAAATTAATTACTAAAATCGCATTGAAATAAATGATGATCCATCAAGAGAAAAAAATAAACATTGGAAATGGTTCCCCAAAAACTTTCTAACATACTTTCAAATAAACTTTTCATGCTTGAGAGCGCCTTGCATGGCATTCGAGAATAATAATTGGGAAACATTAACTTATGGCATGAATTTAGCATGTTGGAATTCCATGAGACGCTGCGATGACCTTAGTTAATTACTGTGCACCAAACTGGCAGTCGCGGATGAAAGTATTTTGCGGCCCTAGGCATTGTATATTATGAGGCCTCCCGTTTCAAAAGATGATAAATTTAACTTAAAATTTTTAATATATTAATGACTTATTTTAAGTTAATCATTATTTATTTATTTATTTTATTAATTTTGAGAAAGTATATTTCTTTTTATTTATTACGCCAGACTTCCCAGCATCCACGTCCGTATAAAATATTATTGAAATAGATGTATAATATTTATAAATATTCTAGTAATTAAATGAACTAATGACACGTATAAGAACCAGACCACTTATACTTGATTAAATGTTAATATAATCCCAAAATTTTATAATTAATAGAATGTGTACTTTTTGCAAACTTATTTATTCGGCAACTGGGAAAATAAGATGTGCCAATTTAATCGACATGCTTGCAGCAATCGAAAATTGACTATTCTGCCAAGTTTGAAATTCGCCATTGAAAACGTGATGAAAAAAAAAACTCTACCGTTCAGTTTTTTTAAATTCAGTAGTCCATTTGCATATCAAATTTGAAAATTACTTCTGAAACATAACTGAAGCTCAAAGTCCAATATAATTTAGTGTTATAATGTAAGCATTATATCGATCAAATTTTATGAATATCTTCTATATAAAATCTGGCGTCATTAACAAATAGTTACCAATTGCATCATTCAACAATTAGTTGATCTGAATTTAGATCTAGATTAGTTAGGTAGAATTTTCTTCAATTTATTTCTGTAAATACCTTGAAATTACTTGTGTAATATATAATCCTAATAAATAGATAAATGAAAAGAGGGCAAAACTGACAGAAAACCAAATGTGGTTTTATGATAAATGGACATATATTTTGAGAGTTTATATTATTGTTAATAAAAGAATTTTATTATGAAAGGGAATTACATTTGACGTGACATTAGGTAGTCTATAGAAAGGCCAAATAAAATTCGAAAATCATTGAAACGTACTATTCCTAACAACGCATCATTTGCATCAGTTCGTTCATGCATCATTAATTCGGTAATTACCGTACTGAAAGATAAGAGAGACTTGGAACTGAATTTCAAAAACAGATCACGCTACAGATGTCACGGTTGCATTAGCTAGCCTTTATGGATATGTCCAAAATGCAATGCATATTTACAGTGTAGTAAATTTCAGATATCTCACTTAATAAACTATATTTACTTTATGCATTTCCAGAAAATCCTAGAAACTGCTTTCAGGGTCAATAAATGTTTGAATGTTAACCCTAAAAAAGAATGGCGGAGCGCAGTTGCATAGAACAATCCTATGCAAATGATAGGACCACGCTTTTGTTTTATTCTGGGTCAGAGCGTCCGTCCTCATCAAATGGCCCCGCTCAATTCAATAAATTAATTTAATTCAAAATAATTCAGTTTCCAGCTTTAACGACTCCATATCTAGAATTTCTCTCGCTTCTACGAATGATTTATTCAGAGTTAAATCAACGCTCAAGCCTTTGATGCAAACCAGACAAACAGTTTGGGCTGTTTCATTGATTTCGGTGTAATTTATTCGCCTGGGGTAACAGCCGGCAAGTCGCATCTAATGAGGTTTAATCATGACAAACATCAATGAATCTCCGAGTTTTGGAAGGAACATACAATTGTTTTGGCATAAGGTCCAGAAGAATTTATTCCGCTTGAGTTAGGAATGGGTAATTTCTCATTTCCACGATTTATAATGTATATTCTCCGGTCATATTAATCGGTGTATTTTTGCAAGCTTTTCTGTAATAAATTGCTTAATTGAAAGCCGAAATTAATGTAATATTTATGTTTATTAAATCATGCGGTATTGCTTAATGTAGAAGGCCTGCTGAATTTTAGTCGTAAATTAGTCAATTTCATTTTCTAATCAAATCAGAAAATTCAGCCTATTTAATTGTCAGAAAGTCATGTCCGTTAAATGCGGTAAAATAGGGAACCAGGTATGGAATAAACATTGCTATTATGGAAATAATTTGTATAAAACTGATTAACAATTAGTATCGATTAGACAGCTGTAGCAGTTTTTCAAAAGTTAAATCTATCCGATGATATGATTATTGCCATTTTGGATGTAGAATTTAAGCAATGATTATTTTTGTTACAAATTACCATTTTGTGTGATTCATAGTTAGCGCAGAAATACTTTTCATTATCTTTAAAAACATTTGATAATTCTTCTACCAGAAATGGTAATGATTTCTAACGCTAAAAAAAGGTAATATAAACTTATTTTTTACAGGAATTTTAGCCTTATCTCTCAAATGCTTGCATCAAAAAATAACAAAGATCTTGAATACCCCAATTCAAAGAATTAATCTGCTTTCCCAACTAAATTACCACTCTTAAATCAAACAAAGCATTCAGAATTGAACTTCGATTCATATACAGATGAAATTGAGACAACTATTTATTCACAATTTGAACCATATCATAGAATTGTCATTATATTGCGTAGAGATCATATAATTTATCATTTCCTTCAACATAATGTATATGCATTACTTTATATTTATGGGTGAAATTTGTCTTGAAAATTTCCGTCAATATTAAAAAAGTTAAGACACCAGAATTTCTCTTTCATTGTGAAATTAGATATTAGTAATTATGAAATAGGAAAATAAAATAAATATTTGACAATTTGCAGATATTATAATATAATAAGAGACTATTTTTTTAAAAATATTTATCAGTCTGATTGTCATATGAAGTTATATTTCAAACAGATAAGATATGGTCGATTGTTCTTACGAAATTAGGACGGATATCGGTAAGCGGTTTTTTTTAATCTTCGATTCTAACATCAAAAATAAATTAAATTCTATAGAACATAATTTTTTTCTTTACTATATAATTTAATTCTTTTTTTAACAACAGATAAATATTCTTTTTTATAACAACCGATAAATATTCTTTTTTATAACAACAGATAAATATTCTTTTCTAATTCTTTTTTTAACAACAGATAAATATAAAAAAGTATATTTTAAAATTTTCCCTCAAATGAATTTAGAGCATTGCTTCGTAGAACCAAAATACAGATATACTTCAATTTCAGAGATAATTTGCGCGAAGCATTGCGAAAACTCCCAAATATCAAATTTCTTAAGAGAAAACTAAAATAAGAATGTTGATATGTTGCATAAGAATCAAATTCTATACCAGCAATGAAATTTTAAATTTTCATTTTAGATTAATTTTTATGCTTTTCTTTCAGGTATTCTTCAAAAAGGAGATGGTAACAACATTTACTTAAAGAACAAGCCAAAGCTTCTATTAACCACCATGGGTGATGGCCAACAAAGACCTCTACAATGCCAGAGGTGCAATGGTTTGGCGAAGGCTCAACGTCTTTTGGCACCCGTTGCACTCGCCAGTGGCCCTGATGGCACCATCTACGTCGGCGATTTCAATCTTATTAGGAAAATTACACCTGATGGGCAAGTTGCTACTGTTGTTGAATTAAGGTAACATAATTTTACTGTCAACTAATTTATTTATTGTTGGAAAAGCACAGCAAAATATCTTCCAGCGCTTCAATTTTTGAAATATATAACAAAACTGGCGCTCACAGAATAACTATTATAGAGAATTGGTGACACATCATGAAGAATAACAGATATTATTTTTTTAATATTATTTTTTTCAATTTTTTGTTTGGGGTATTTTGGGGTATTGATCATTTTCTTTTTCTACCATTTGTTTTGCTCTCCAAACTTGTGTCAAAACAATATTCTTCCTTGACTGAATAATGAATTGTTATCGATAATAAATTACTGTGTTTAAATGGAAGAAAGTCGATCCATTTCTTGCATAAATGCTACCTCTAAGTCAATGCCGCTGATGGCCATTAGGTCATGGACCAATGTTAATATACCGAGAGCTTGGTTATTTATTTTTAATATGGCCCGTAGATAGTACAGGGGTTATCATATTTCTGTTATAATCATTTTCGACTATCACTGGTTACAATGATTACAAATTTGGATTTTTTTTAGCCCAGCTCAAGTGTCATACAGTTACCATCTGACAGTAGGCCCCGTGGATGGTCATTTATACATTTCCGATCCAGAACAGCACCAAATCCTTCGGACAATCTCCATCTTGGAGTCTGCAAACACTAAAAATAATACCGAGGCCGTAGTAGGAAGTGGAGAGAAGTGCCTGCCTCGAGACAAGGACCAGTGCGGAGATGGTAGGCCTGCTAAAGACGCCAGATTAGCCTACCCGAAAGGTATGAAACGCCAGTCTCGCAATCTGTGATATTTTTATGCACCTCCTTTGCAACCACTTGCAAAGACGGAATTTTGTAATCTATTTTCCACTTCACATGCATTAGAATTTATAAATTTTGAACAGTGGACTGTTCCTAATGAAGAAATAACATTTTAATGTTTTCCGAATTTAATTATGGCTTAATTGGTTCGTTTTAGTTAAAATTTGATTCTTAAGGAGTGGCACCATCTGGTAGTGTGATAGAAAAATTATTAATCTTGTAGCGATTACAATTACTGCCTTCTCCTTTCTTCATAGGTGGCGCTACTAGAGCCACCTATCAAGAGCCATGTTTTCCCATGATTCCTCATTCTTGTCTCTTGTGTTGTCCTTGCTTGATGTGTGTTTTTGTTCTATGCCTTGTTCTTCAATATGCATGTGTTAAATGTTTGTGCCGTGGAACTTAACCCGCTAAAAAAAAGTAGTTCCTGAAACTGAACTCATTCTTTCATCCATGGCATAACACATAATAAAGAGTCTCGTCCCTCTACAATCTTAAGATTCCAATAATGAAGTATTTTAAGGATTTGAAAATGAAAAATGCTAAAAATAAAAAAAATCTTTTAAAGATATTTTTCTCAAAATAAAAGTGTAAAGGAATTAGAAAGTAAAATCAATGCTTGAAATAATTAAACCAGAGTAAAAAGCGCAATAAAAGGAGCTAACTATTCAATGAAAAATTTAAATGTATTATTACTCTGATTAAAATTTCAGTTTACTTAAAGCATTTCACTTTTAAAATGTTCCTTTACAGTCCTTATATTTGATTTGAAAAATCCTTTTTCATACACTAATAAAAACATTATTTTCATTTTTCATGTTTATGTAAAATATTTTATTCAAATTATAAATCTGATTAAAAATATTTTAATCAAATAGCCCTGAAATGACAATTTCCCAGTATGTTTAAGTCACCTTAGGCAGTTAGAAAGTTTTACTGAATCGGTCTTTGTCATTTTAAAGATTGATTTAACTTTGTTTTATAGCTAAAATTTCTACTTTCAAATAAGAGCAAAATACTGAGGAGTAAGCAAATAAAAAAATGGAGCATTAAACTATTTCCTTTTGATTAGAAATAATTTAACTTTTCCAAATTTAACTTTAAAAAATTAGGTTTTTAACGGCAATTTTTTTAAAGGATTTTACAAGCTTTTATTATTTACTAGCCGCCTTTGGCGACCAGCCGGTTCGCCGGTATTAACGCTCGCTACAATTTTCAATTAAATATTTTAAGTAAATGGTCTCTTAAAGGATTCTCAAACAAAACATTTTTAATCTTCAAATTTTGATAGTCATACCAAACTAATATTGTTTAGATCGTTTCGTTCAATTTACTATATTTATTTTGCTAATTTGTTGCCATTTCCGGTAAAACTTCAACTTTAATTAAAAATGTAAATGACGAAATTGCAATTAATATTAAGATATTTTTTAATAAAACCAAGCGTTTTATTTTATTTATCATCTTTATTGTTATTAATTAATTATTATTATTATTCAATATGAGTATTGCAAACAGAATTGCTCGGTATTTAAGTCTTATGTTAACTACAAAATATTTTTCATAGTTTATGTAATATCTCAAACAATAATTCAACAAAAATTTCTGAGATTGAGTATTAAATTCAGTTTTTAGTTTTGCTTTCAAAAGGATTGAAATGAAATCAATAATAATATTTTGTTCCTGCTTATAAATATATTTCAAAAATTATGAAGTCTAAATTTAATGCAGTAAGGTATCATATTCTGATAAATATTCTGGACACACCAAATTTTAAATAAATGAATGAATGTTTCTATTTTCCACGATCAACTAAGACTTATTTATGAAGTTTTAAATGTTAAAAATTTAAAAAAACTCACCATTTTCATAATCTTAGGCCAATTAATCTTGAGAAACCTGCGCGCTTATTGGCGTATTTTCTTTGAAACGATCGATGAAAAATCTAAAATTATCCTTTTTTTATTGAATAGTGATATTCAAATCTTCATAAATCAGTCAGTTTAAGTGATTGGAAATTAACTCTTAAAAGTGATTTTGTTGATTGGAAATTAACTCTATGACCACCATAAAATCTGTGCTTTCTCTTGTGGTGTATGCATTCTCCTTAATATCCGATCGAATAAAACATGACATACAAAAGTACTACATAGAACGTACACATCAAACTAAACATAACATTTCAATAGTTGCCAAAAACAAAAGAGAGAAAAATGCAATTAATAAGCAGACGATATTTAAAAAAGTACAGATATTTAGACTGGAAAATGAAATTATCTGAAATTAAAAACACGCGCAGACGATATTTACAAAAGTAAAAATATTCAAACCTGAAAAGGAAAATATATGAGTTATTCCATCAATAAATGCCATAAGTTTGTTTGCATCTTCATTATTTTATGAGTCATTAAATATCAAAATGGATCCGGGACTGAATAAACACCCTGTATAGAGAGTGTAAAAGATCATAAAATAATTTTTCTTGAATTTATTTCTTAGAAAAAATAATATTTCATATTTGTTTCATTTCCTACAGACACTTGCCAAAAATTATATTTTTGCCGATTTCATTTCCAAAAAGATTTAATTTATTTTTAGTTAGAGCTTTAATCAATGTGATGGCAACACTTTGAAAAAAGCTATTTTTTTTTTCTCATTAATGCGAAACTTGCTTAATCCTCATTTTTATTTTTTACAAAAAAAATTATGGAAAAACATAGTTAAAATATTTATTTAAAAATTCATTAAAAATAGAAATTTAATTTTAAGATTAAAACATTGGTATCATTTAAAAGATAAATTTTTGATCTCTAACTTCATGTAAAAATCTTTTTTGGGCGGTAATATTTTCTGAAGTTATAGCAGAGACACGCCAGAATTCCGCTTAATTTTTAAATAAATAAAATTCTAATTAAAAATTCGAAAAAATAAACCCCAGGTGCACATTCTCGGCCTCCAAGGTATACACGTGCCAAATTTGGTAGCTGTAGGTTGAATGGTCTGGTCTGTAGAGCGCCAACACACACACACACACACACACACACATTGAGCTTTATTATAAGTATAGATATAGATATAGATTATCATATCAGACATATATTATTATTCCTTATTATAATTATTTAAGTATTGGGTGCCCACTCTAATAGTAGCTTAACAGCTCATTTCTAAATCATTAAATAGAGATATAACTCCAACTGGAACAAAAGCCTTGAATGAAGTAAAAAGTTATATTTTTGTTGTTTCTTTCAATAAATGCACAACGGAAAACGATTTATACACTCCCTTTGTCGTATTATTCATACTTAATAAAATATTTATTTTTTAATTATATTTTATTAATTTTTATTAATTTTAAACCATTCCAATCTAAACTCTAAAATTTTCAAAAATCTAATTTTCTCACAAGTTAACAGGATCAAAAAGGTTTGCAATAATAAAAATTCCTATATTGAAGCATCAAACAACCTCATTAATAATTTAATTAAAAATGAATTTCCTAAAAATTACTGTAATGTCAATTTTTTAATTAAACAAGGTATGGTTTGGGATTAATCCTTTGGCTTAAATAAAAAATAGAACTTTCCTTGCATATTATATCACTCAATAGGTGGCGCTGCGAGCTTACAATTTTTACCTAAATTGCCGTTAGCTTTGTTTTTAATGGGCGGGAATCACAATCGATAGCTTGGGATTTTCTGGACTGGTGAAGGTATGTTTTTGCCTTTTTGTTATTTCTTTTGTGTCTGTTTATGGTATTTTGGTGTTTTTTGTTATTGTATTTTTACTTATTAGTGGTTTTTCTTCTAATTGGTTGTTTTGTATTTTCCTTTCTGTTAAAATGGTATATCTCTTAGGCCAAATTTCAGGGGATTTTCGGGTCACGAAGGAATTATTATTAGACGTAATGTCTGAATTTCCTTAACAGAAAAAATCCCTTTTTTGAATCCCTGCCTGAGGGTGACCCTTGAAAACGTCTTCAGGCCGGATTCTTCTTTTTTTAATATTTTTTATTTGGTTTATTTGTTTTTCCATTTAGCTTGATTTTTATACTTTTGTATCAGTTCATCTGTGTTTTAGAAGTAGCTGCATTTGCGTTCTCTAAATACTATGAAGTTTTTACTTGTTCCATTTTTGGTTTTTGTTTGAATAGATAATAATTTTTGTTACGATTTTGAAATTGTTTCGCTTTTGTTTTCATTTTAGTTTCCTTTTCAAACTATTTCTTACTTTAGATTGGTTACTTATTAATTTTAAATATATATATTTAACCCAAAAAAACACATTCGTCCGTTCTGCAAATTATGACCAAATTGTGAAACGCATATCACTATTCCAGATTTTTTTGCCCTTTCAATGGCTGCAACGCAGATTCGTCAGTAATGAGAGGCGATTGCTTGAGGCGATGACAATTCATTCAAAATAATGAAATTCAAAGTCTCATAACTGAATCAATTTTAATAGCAGAATTGAAATTGTACATAATAGGCACAAAGACAGCCAAAAAAAAGAAAAATTCTAGGGTGGAAAAAGATATATTAAAAGAATATTAAATATATTAAAAGATATATTAAAGAAATAATATATAATAAGTTAATTAATTAGAAATAATATATAATAATAATTAATATATATAAAGATATATTAAAAGAAAAAGATATATTATTAAAAAAAAGTAAATTTGGATGGTAAATATCAAAACTCTAAAATCATTGAGTTCTGATAATCATGAGCAGAAAACTCTTGTGATATTTAAAGTATAGCGCTTTTTATTTTCTAGTACACAAAATGTACCGTCATCATCAAAAAATTCGAAAACAAGAATCAAAATTCCACGCACCTGCGTGCTTCAGGCTTCCCTGAATCCGAAAAATATATTTTTGGAGTTACGTGTGTTTGTCTCTGAACAAAATAACCAAAAACCTCTTTAAGCTAAATGGGTAAATTTTGATATGCGTCCTTTGCACCAAATTTTTATAGATCTTTATCAAATTTTGAATGAAATCCATTCAGAGGTTTGGTTTGGTTTGGTTTGGTTATATTAACGTCCCTTTTCAAGCAACACTAGGGCTATTTTGGGACGGACCTCGTAATTTTAAACCACGGTCAGATGACGAGGACGACACCTGAGCTGGCACCCCCCCTCTCCACACCACACCACACCAGCGGGAGGACGTTTGGTCATGACGGATTTAACGTGCAACTGACCCCCATACACGACGGTTCTTCGGTGGAATCGGGTCACGAACCTGAAACCCTCCGGTTCCGAAGCCGAGACCTTACCACCAGGCCACCGCGGCCCTCCATTCAGAGGATAAGTTCTGTGTGGCTATACGAGTAAAAGTGAATGCAATAACTACAAAAGTAAAGAGCTAGATGAATAAAATTTGAAGAACAGATTTAGCATCTAAAGTGTAAATCCGGATCAAACCTTGGTTCTAATAGATCGGAAAAAATGTCAAAAATGCTTGTTCGGTTTTTTTTCCATATTACAAAGCACAAAAAAAAATTCATGTGTTGGACTCAGAAATTAAAAATTTGAATACAGCTTCACTCAAAATCCACAATCCAGTAACAGTAGAGACAGAGAGAGAGAGAGAGCTAATATTTTTATTGCAGAGTATGCGAAAAAGTTTAGACTGCCCTGGTTTTGTCTTGTGATAAAATGCAAATGGCTAATTATTTAACATTAAGCACAGACCCCAAAAAGCCATGAAAATCTAAAAAATACTCCTGAAGCACAGCAAAGAGGAATTTTTTTTTTTTATAAAAAGCAGATAATAATATGAAAGAAAATATACAAAAGTTTTTCTAAAACTTTAAAAAGAAAAAAAAAATTATTATTTTAATTACCTCGCTTATTTTACTCATGCGCTTTACTTATAAATATACTTAAACAGTTTTGTTAAATAGCATATCGTTATTTCATTAGCATTAAAGATTACTCTTACAAATGCTTAGCAGAAATCATCTTTACTAAAGGTGAAAGTTTTGATCAAATATCTTAAAGCAGGAGAGTGAACATTTAAAATGATTGCAGAACGCCTTCAAGCTCCACATTTATAATTTTAGCAAACTCCAGCTTGCAGATTGTATATAATTATAACAACTCTAACAATTACAGTTGAAGAGTTGCAAGAATAATTTAAACAGCCACTTCCAGTGACAGATTTCGCTTTAGTAGGCCAACCACACGGTTAAAATGGTTTTAACTAAAATTTCTCGCTTGTACAGCTGGATAGATGAATTTAACCACGGAACTTTGAGTAGTTAAGGGAAATGCTCTTTTGGCTTTAAACTTCGTTTATAAAATTATTAATGCGTTCTTTGAAAGAAATATCTACAAGTTTAAATAATATTTTCTGTAATACTTATGTAAACGGAATGGATAATTTTAAAAAATTACTTACAGGCTAGTTTATTCGAAATAATTAGAGATTTAAATTGATAACAATATCAGAATTATGTATCTGAATTCCACCATTCCTTTTATAAAAACACATACATGCGCAGTCAGTTCTAAAAGATATTTGGATAGTTTCGAACGTCTTCTTATTTTTCATTAATCACCTTCAGAAACGATTATATTACTATTTTTTAATATTGTAAATTTTAAATGCAATTCTAATGAGTATATTTTTTAATTCATAATGTCTCATAATATTTCAAAGAAATTCACAAAAATTTTTAAGTTACTTATGGAAATTTATAAAAAAAAACTGTAATAAAAATATACTTTTTAAATAAATATTATAAATCCCACTGAACTTAATCATTTTTAACGATTTTTTGAATACAATCATAAATAACGTAACAAGATTGTGAACATGCAGAGTCGCAATGAAATTCGGGGATATATCATAAAATTTTCAAAATTGATCAAAATGTCAAATACATTCTTTAATCATAAAATAGTGCTGTAAGTATCCAATAGGCCGGTTCAGCATACAGTGGGTTCGCAAGACAGAAATTCTTAACTTTAAAGAGTGATATAACATGACATAAAATCAAAATTCATAGTATAATAAATACGTGATAGAATGTGCTTTCGGTAACATAAAAGGTATTAAGAATATAGTAAAAAAGGAAACTCATTTTGTTCATGGATATTTACTAAATATAATCTGAAATATTTGCTAGAAATGTGTAAGTGAGTAACCCTCAATACAAAGATCAAAATGTTGAGGTAAAAAATACTCGGTTTGTCTCTAACAATGACGCTAATTCTGGACATTTTGAAAGAGTACACCAATAATTCCGCGGCTGTTGCGCTTTATGCTTAGATAACGGTGGCTCATTTGCGAAGTTATAAATACCAAGCAGCATTCCTTGTAAATATCCGTGATTAAAATTCTTTAAATTTTCTATCATGTGAAATGTTTTTTGTGATTGTGAATATGTTCACCTTCTCATGAAGAATTTTTACTATGTTCAATAAAACCATAAAGTTGTGATTTTCTTTTTTGCAAACTCTTTTATTGTTCCTTAACGACCTTTACTGTTTCATTAATCGGACTCTTTTGTATTTGAGGAAATGAATGAAAAAAATTTATTTTTCAGTTGTTGCTGTTTTTATAATTGTTAATCTTCTTTTTCAGGAATTGCTATCACTAAGGATGGGGAAATCTACATCGCGGATGGCACCAATATTCGATTTGTTGACACAAAAGGCATCATTCACACTCTCATTGGCGATTATTTCCACAAAAGTTGGCGGCCCATACCTTGCTACGTTACACTCAGCCTATCTCAGGTAAGATTAGCCTGCCTGTTTTTACTCATATCAGAAGATCTTGCTTCCAAAGTTAATGCAATTTAATAATCCATAAAAGCATGATGTGAAATTCATATTAAGTAAAATGAATCCAACTGAAATAATATGGTTTTGAATCCCTTTATATTAATTTGTTTGTATGTTTAACAGAAAACGTTTCGCGAATTATTGATGCTAAGAATTTAAAATTAAAATAGATGAAAATAGTGTTTGCTGATAGGAAGTGAAATTTTATGATTTCTTTTATTATGAACAAAAAAGAAAATCTAAATCTACCAACTGATCATAACTTTTACTTAAACAATAAAAACAATTGCACTTAAAACTTTTAAGATATTTCTCTTTGCTATCTACAGAACCCATTAAAATTTTCGTGAAAATTTATCTTCAAAAATAAGATTTATAAGAAGCAATAAATAAATATTATTTATTTCAATATCGCATGTAATAACTGACGAAATATTAAAATACTGCTTGCAAGCCTACAATTAAAATTCATAGATAATACATTGTTTTTAATATTTTCTGAATTGAATTTGAACGTTTTTTGAATTTAAACGCTATATGCCATAGGTTATAATTCCTGAAAATGTGCAATTTGAATATAATTTTAGATTAAACTATATTATGCGTTTGTGATAGGTTTTACGAGACTCATCTGGAGAGTCCGTAAATTTCATTAGAGGATATTCTATTGACCTGAAACCTGCCATTCATACAAGGGGCATCCAGGGTGATACAGAAAAATGTGATGATTGGAAGATTTTTTTTTAATAATTGAAGACCTGATCATAATACAATACAGGAACATGAAAACACAAATACAACATGTGATCGCTAAAGAAGTTGCTGTGGCAATGAAATAATAGGCCTAGACACATGCTGATTTCTCCGGCCTATTTTTTGCCCTACAGAAGAAACAACATTTCCTAGGTACAGCGTGGTCATTGTACATAATTGGTAGTTTTGGAAATCCGAGAACAACAGCGCAATAATGGGAACAATAACACTTTATTATCGATGTTTGGGCAAGCATTGCAGGAGATTGTTTATTGGATCCATACTCACGGTTCAGTGTCAGAGCTTATTAGATATTCTTGGAAGAAGTATTCCCAAAAACTCATTGCAGGAAATATTTATTGTATTTGGTATCCTTTCCTTAAAACAATCACAACGACCTGTATAGAAGTCGTAGATTTTATTTGAAATCACATATATTTAGTAAAATTGAATTACTTGTAGGCAAGTTACACTCCTACTGCAAATTATTGAACAGTTATTCTAAATCAACTCATACATTGTTATTTATTCAATACGATTTGAATAAACTTTACTTGAATCTTTAAATTTAAGTAATTAATCATGTTTAGTTTTTTAAATATCACAATATAAAAATAATAGATAAAAATTTTGCAAAAGTTGAGTCATATTTCATTTTAAAATTTCATTCTTACTTTATTGAAGTAATTACAAATTATTGAAGTAATACAATTAATAGTAATAAAAAAGATTATGCTGATTTACTCCATTTTATAATGTCATACATCCACTGTTTTAATAAAATATCTCATTTCCCATACAGGTGAACCTTCGATGGCCAACAGAACTTTCTATCAATCCTTTGGACGGATCTCTTCATATCTTGGATGACCACCTGGTTCTCAGAGTCACTCCAGACAACCGTCTTAAAGTAGTGGTGGGCCGTCCCCTTCAATGCCCTTCGGACCCTCGAGAAAAGAGTGATTTGGCAACCGATGTCTACTTAGAATCGCCTCAAGGTATCGCTTTTGCGCCAAATGGAGACCTGTATATTGCTGAGAGTGATTCGCAAACTGTCAATAGAGTCAGGGTAGTTGGAAGTGACGGAAGGATTTCAAGATTTGCAGGAGCAGAATCTAAATGCAGCTGCCTGGAAGAAACTTGTTCGTGTTTCGATGAAGAACATGTTCTTGCTGCTACCACAAAACTCAGTACCATTTCTTCAATCACAGTCTCCCCAGATGGTTTGCTGCATATTTGTGATCAAGGCAACCTCAGGATAAGATCTGTCACTGCCTCTCTGCCACAGTTAAACGATTTGAGTGAATATAATATCTATTCACCTGAATCTCAGGAGATCTATGTCTTTAACAGGCATGGGCAGCATATAGCAACAAGAAACACTATTAGCGGTAAAGATGTGTATACCTTTTCATATAATGTGAACACCAGTTTTGGCAAGCTAAGCACCGTGACAGATGCTGCTGGTAACAAGATATACATACTAAGGGATTATAATAACCAGGTAAGATTTGAAAATCAATTTTTGAACAGCAATAATTCATCAAATTAAAATGATTTTGGCTTAATTTAATTGAAAATTATTCGGAACAAAGATTAATGGTTTAAACCTTTCCGAAACAATGTTCATTCAAGAACTGCATTGTTTTAGTTATGATAATAGCTCTAGATAACTTTGTAACTCTGTTTTAACATTTAAAAGAATTTTTTCTACTAAATAATCAAATAAATAGCATCTGAAGCATACTACATACTTTTACAACGAATAGATTTAGTGAAAATATAACCAGATAAAATACAAATCGCCAAAATGTTACACATGTTTAAAATTCCCATCCTGTCTCATACAATCTAATTGAAAGATTCTAAATAATTTTAATTGTTCTAAGTATTATATAAAAAAATAATTTGAATATAAAAGAGTAAGTTTCATATCAGAAGGCTCTGGTATCGCTTATGACTTAAAAATTTGTGTCTTAAATAATTATTAGCCAAGAGTAAAAATCCAACAACCGAAAAGATTTGACGTTTAAAGATTGCCAAAAAATTTTATGCGATTTTGATTTATATCCTTTCACATTCTTGTTTCTGGTAATTGTTCCAATAAAATTAAATTCGAATTATTTATTAATTAATTATTTAATAATGGAATTACCGAACTAGTCAAAATGATCTCTGACAGAATCTGTGTCTATATCTGGTAGTTCTAGTGATAATTATTTATCATATATATGGCATATGACTTAAAAGTTTCTATCTTTAATAAAATATCAACCAGGTGGAAAATTACATTATAAAAAACTTGATTAATTTAAAAAGAGCCTAAATTTTTATGTTTAATTCATTTATATCATTCCACATCTTTGATTTTGATCATTGTTCCAGCGGAACTGAATTTAAATTATTTGTTTAAATTCAACCAAACTAAGCTATATTCCTATTATCAACGTATATGCAACATATGTTTTGTTATCTAAGATCTTTCTTTTGCGTAAAAGAATCTTGAATGTTAAATCAATCGCCTAGAAAATTTAATTTTTAAAAAAATCTAGTGAAATTTTCGAGTCATATTTGAACTCCCCCTCAAAACAAAACCCTTTAGCATATAGTTTTTATATGTCGGTGGCCACTAATGTCTTGCACTCGCTTACAAACTAATGATTTGGTGTAAGATGAAGCATTTGAAAATAATTTTAAGTTAGATAGAATTGTTTACAATTGCTTTCATAGATACTTTGCTCCACAAAAAACTCTTTTGACTATACAGAGCAGATATGCGCGAGCAGCTATTTAACTGTCCTACTACTAAACTATTATGATACATTCACTTCTTGTAAATAATCCCCATCTCCTTAATATTTTTATTCTCTTCTTTTGTTTTATAACTATTGGTAATAAGGGACAAGAAGAAGAATTATTAATTTAACTAATGAAGAAGGAATAAAATAAGGGTAACTACATCGGCTTCCAAGAGGAATGGACAATCTGATATTAAAATGATTTAAAAAATGAGGACAAACACTTTTCTGATTTCTTCCCTATAATTCTGATTTGAATATTTGAAATTTCTTCATTCCATTAATATAAAAGCTTCAACTTCTTTTTAAGGTGAACACCATCGAAAACACGCAAGGTGGAAAATGCCGTCTTGAAGTATCTCGCATGATGATGCTTCAGAGTTTCACCACCCCATCCAACTTCAAAACCATCTTCGACTACCACGGAAGCACCGGCCTCCTGCGTTCCAAAGAAGATTCGACTGGGCGATCTTATCTGTATAACTTCGACGAGTATGGCCGCTTGACGGAGTCGATCACTCCTTCGGGGCAGGTGATAAGGCTGGAATACAACCTCAGCCTAAAAGGTGCTTCTGTTACCATCACTCGGGATGACAGGGACCCTATGTCTCTACTCATCAAAGGATCGGATGTCACCATGAAGATTGGTAAACTATAGTTGCATGTTTTTTAATACAATGACTGTGTTGCATCGGTATAGGAAAAAGTGCGTAAAGGGGTCATAGTTTTCCCAGGAGCAAAATACTATTTGAAGCTAAAAGTTAGCAAATCATATCAAAGGTAAAGGGAGTAAATGATAACCTGGGGATCATTTGCCCTTATTGTACCATTCAAAGTTCTTATCAAGTTCAATATAATATTGCTTTCATTAAAGCGAGTGGATAATTTTTTCTTATTAGTGATAAACATGGTCATGTCTGCATTATTATAGTAACTTAATTATCGACCGGAATTTGTCAAGCTATCTATTGTTTTGTTCTTTGAATTCTTCAATCCATTGTTTCTCATTTTGTCTATCAAATCCATTTTTTTTTACTTAACTCAATGGCAAACGGCTTCCTAATTAGCCTCCCCTTTATGTTTTTTACTATAAATTTTACCGTCAAAATTATTTGTTTGTATCTGATCTACCCTTAAAGTACATCCGATAATTTGAAAAATACACTGTAAATATTTTACCAATTAACTTTTCCAATCTAATTGTGGCCTGATAAATGCAGTGATGGAATATGGTATCCAGGAGGCGTAGATGTCTTGGACAATAGACTTTGAATTACCATGCATGCTTAAAATTATTAGGCATTTGCCAATTGTTTTAGAGTTGAATATGATAGGAGGAAGAACAAATAATACCGCACCCAGGAACCCATTTACCATTTCTATTTTCTTAATGATTGGTTTGGGATAAAAATCATATGTTTCTAGCACCAATTTCTCCCGCTATGCCACTGATTAGACATGTTTTATAATTAAGCCATTTGGATTTCACTCCTTTCGCTACACTAATATGTTAAATCTCTCATCCTGTAGTTCACTCATGCTTGCATTCTTTATTTTAAATTAGAGAATACAAGAATAAGTAACCTTACAAATGATTGCAAATCTTGTATTCTAGTCACTTAAAAAGGGAATAAAAACAATTTTTTTACTTTCCATTAAAATTCAATTCCTTAATCTGTAAGACAAAAATAAATTTTCTAACCAGGTGGGTTGTATTGTGTATATATATCTCTAGATAAATGATTAGACATATAGATTCCCCTTTCAAGGATTTTTTTTAACTTTCTTGACTTACCATTTTATTTAATCTCTTTGTTAGATTATATAACGTATATAAGGTATTTATTTACTTACAAGAAAGTGACGGCTATTTGTGATTTTTGACCAGATAATTAAAGAGGCCACCAATGGATAGTCGAAATTAATTTTAAATTAATTTCTGATTTAATTTTATCATATATTTGGATATCAAAAATTCTGAAATTTGATGCAGAATTTAAAGTTTGTAATTAATTACGATGGGACTAAACAGTGAAATAAAAAGAAGCGCTCAAGAAAGTAAAGAATTGTCATATGTTGTCGCTAAAATTCTATTTCAAAGAATTTAACTTTCTTAATTTAAGTCATTTCCAAATTCTTCCTTTGGTTTTTTTTTATTGCAAATATTTTGACACATTTCATTGTAAATAAGTAAGCTACAAAGAGAAATTATTTGAATGGATTTTGTCATTTGCTCTACATTTCATGTTATTTATTATTCAAGGAAATGGATTTTAATACGGTTTAAAAGACTGTGAAATACACATGGAACAAAGTAAAAAATGGCGTTTTTGTGATGAAACGGTTTTTCTTAATCAGAAAATAGATTTAATGGCTGAAACTCTGTGTAAAATGTTATGAAAGCCTATAAAAAAAGGTGAAAATGCAAATTTTACATTACTAGTATTTTATACAACTCTTTTAGAGTGTTCTGTGCATATAATGCAAAGAAGTATGTTAGAAATAAAACAATGCTACGGTTTATTATAAATATGCTATGCCTTTGTTTGTCCTTGTTATTAATTCTATTTAATCATACATTCTATCTATTAATTTCTTAAGCCTGAAAATTAAAAAAAAAACGAAAGTAAAATAAAAAATAGCAAAAGATAATGTTATTTGTTGTTCTATAAGGTGGATCAAAATATAAAAGCAAGTCTTTCTAAAAATTTAATGACTTTTTTTTGTAAGGGTAAAATAAAAATCACCATACAACCCAAATTTTAAATTTCTAAGTATTTTTATTTTTCCCCTTTCTTTTTTATGTATGTGATTTATAATCTCAACCAATCACCAGAGAATAATTTCTTTTAATTCAGTTTTAGGCTCAGAAACTTTATTTTCAAAATAAATCCTTTTAATGTGTTTTTAAAAAAATAATTAATCTAATACATTTTTTGGACAAATCATGACGTTTTCTGGTAATTCTATTTGCGACGAAACTTATATTATTTTTTGTTCTATTTTCGTAAATAAATGAAAAAAAAATTACCACATTGATTGCATAATATTTATTTCATATGATTGGGGAAAAAAATACTGATCATATTTTACTTTTTCTTTAATTTTTTTAAGAGGATTATGTTTTTATTCTGGTATACTATTTATAAATAGCATGTTTCAAAAAGGATTTGACAACAACCAAATATGACATGTGGTTTTGGGATAAAAAGAACTCTGTACGAAAGAATTTTCCAATAGTGTTACTTAATCAAAAATTAGTTGAAATTTTAATGTTTTTCTTCGATGACTTTATATCACGTTATTGCAAAAATAAAAGCCCAGTTTAAAATTTAAAAAAAAATACTAGTTTTTCAATTATGCCAATTTTTTTTCTTTGCGTTTAATCAGTTTTTCAGCATTTACTATGAAACGACTGATGCAGTAAAATTTTCTCTATTAAAATTCTCCTTTTCTCCTTTTTTTGCAGAATTTCACGTTATAATTTATGATTTAAAAAAAAGATTTAAACTAATTTACTTTTATTGCGAATTTGATTGTAGAAACTCACATTTTGTATAATTGTGATATCATTTTATGAATATGTAATCTTGATGCAGATTATAAAATAATGATTTTTTTTTTCTTATGATAACACCATGCTAAAATATACAGGCTAAAGTTTCATAATTATTAAGTTTATAATTTAGCGAAAATGAGTGTTCATTTAACGCCATCTGTATTCGTCTTATAAAGTGAAATATCAACAACTGATGTAAGAAATAAAGAAAGGAAGATTTGCAATGTTTTGCAATGAATCTCAAAGTATCTCTAAAAGCTGCATTTGAAGAATTTTAGAATTTTATAAGCTGTATTACTGAGCTTTTTTAATTTTACTGAGATACTCAACATGTCGAAAACTAATTGCATGGAGCCAGATCTGTGATAATATAAGTACCAGGATAGAACAAAAATGTATAAGTTCCTCATCTGAAATGAAAACTAAAACATCTTAAATAATGTAAAATATACATAAAAATATTAATTCATCACTTTCTTAATTGTATGATATGGCCTTCCTTGATTGTATAAATATTTTTAGTCTATCCCTCCAGGAAAACTAATTAAAGATAATATGAATTTTCTATCACACATATTAATTAGAAAATTTTTAATATATCCGGAAAAGTATATCATTTAATCCTGGAATGGTTTATTTTTCCGATAGTCAGAATTAAATTAGACTTTATTTCAAGCTCTCCAGAGAGAAAAATAAATTAGGCATATTCACAAAGCAAGTTCTTAATGATATACATTTGAAAACGAAGAGAAAAGAATTTAGTATTAGAGGCCTTAAATCATTTTTATGTTTTTTGTTATTGATTATTTATTTCGTTATTAAATCAATTATCTCTTGAACATTAACATGAGTATTTATTCAGATACACCTGAGGGAAAGAAATATGGAGTATTTTCCTATACTTAAATGGCCCATTGTGCAATTTTTTGTTCTTCATAGAAGAAAGTATATAAAGTTACGAAAACTATTTTAAACAATTCAGGGAACTTTCGTGAATCGAATTTAATAAAATATACTAAGGGGAAAAAAAAGCCAAAATGCCAGATGCATATAAATAATTATGATTTTCCAGGTTCGACAGAGGAACGAATCACTCAACATCCCGATGGCAGCTTGTCCATCATCCAAAGAGATTCCAGCAAGTTGGACGTCGAGACTATGCCTAATCCAGTCTTGAGTAGCTCCAATCCAGTCTCTGGTGAGATGTTCCCTGTTCCCTCAAGAATGAGAATGGCATTCAGCGATGACAACGTGCAGTACCTAGAATGGCATTATTTTGTGCATGCTGATGGCAAGAATGGTAACCGTAGAATCACTCGAGTTGGTAGGAAGTTCAAGGTAAGTATTTTAGCTGTGTAGAATATGTTCTATAATAAGAGGAGGCATCTGAAATATCAGACACGATAACAGTATCGAAAGGAAGTAGAGGAATTAAAATTTTATTCGGGAAAAACTATCTAAACAATTGCTGAAGCTAAAATTATTGGCTCTTAAATAATTGGTAACTGAAAAAAATTAAATTAGTTTTTCGAAATAGTTTCAAATATGTCCATCGTAATTAGACGCAGCTATATATCAGGAATCAATAATCAGGTTATGGATTTCAAATTCATGTTGAATTTGGTTATGTGGATCTTTCTGGCGTAGGAATCATGCTGTTAACTATGCTACGTCAAACTGTAGGTAAAACTATATAAATATAAATTAGACTAAAATGAGAAATGTATAAAGGTATTCTAAAATATTAACAAGATTTAAATGAATGGATAAAATTTAATGAATTCGGAAAATTTAAGGGAAAAGACGCTAAAAGATGAACATGAGGTGTTTAATAAAGAAGATAATGGAATGTTATATGAGTTTGAAAAAATTGCAAACGCCATTCTGACAACACGTTGAACAGATATTTGACAGTTACATTGCGAGCACATTGGTGGTTGATCTCTCAGCAACAAGTGCAGATGACTGAATATAGTAGGCTCAATCTAAATTTGCTTTGTTAATAAAGATACAAGAAAATGTAACATTTCCATTCATAATGATCGATTATACAATATTTTTCTGTAGACACTACTGAAATAAGTTGGCTGTTATTATTATTTTTTTTAATTTTATTCAATGATGTAATCGGAATTTCAAATTTCTGTTGAATTTTAAAATTAAAAGATAAAATCTGGGAATTATAAAAAATAATATAAACTTTAAAGTCTCTTTTCCATTGATGTGATCTACACATGTGATCTAAGTAGTACTGTGTTGTTTAGTTTGAGCTGGTTGATTTATCTGATCGTCGTTTTGTTTTTAAATTGTTTATTTTTGATCGAATATGAAGTCTTAATGGTGATTTTAGAAACACATAATACTATTCAATTTTTATACTTTTCAAGAGACCTGAAGGATAGTAGCGTAAATCAAGAGATTTACGCTACTATTACGTATTTTGGGGAATCACTTATAGTAATTATCACTTAAGCTTAATAGAGCAGACCAACAAAAAGTGTAAACGACGGGAAAATGTTAAAGACGAGAACATAAAAGCAGAGCAATAATGCATAAGAATAGCACCAAGATTGCAAATATTAATTTGATACTTTTCTCATATATATCTTTTACAGTTTAACATTTGCATGAACAGGAATTAATCTAGCATCATAGAAATTACTTTCTAAAACTATTCCTGTCCTTGACTTACCAATCATTGCAAATCTTTCAGAGGAATGGTGAATTGATCTTCAGCGTGGTATTCGACCGTGACCAGAACTCGGAGATCATCTACGACCGCCACCAGGTACCTTTGGTGACAGCTACTTACGATGTCATGGCTCGAACGGTACAATGGCAATCTCCTCAGAATATCACCCCCGTCAGGGTAGAGTTTGACCAGTTTGGGCGGTTAACCAAATGGATCAGAGGTCATCTCACCAGAAACTATGACTTTGACATGCAGGGTAGATTAGTGGAAGTGAGGCATTCTGATAGCAATGGCATTATGTACAAATATGATAAAAAGATGGTGGACATGGTGAGTAAACTCATTTTTTCCCTCCTCATGAAGTATGTGAGTTTTTTAATTGTATTCATAACTGATTATATCCTTACCCTTTATGAAGAATTCGAAATCACACTGTTTCACATTCTAGCATAAAATCTGTACAAAAAGAAAGTATAACAACTGACAAAGATTTCAGAGCTTTAAATGAATAAAATTCAGTAGGTGATCTTTAAACCAAATTTGAGCTACATTCCTAGTGATATGATATTTTAGATGAAATAGGCCTATCTGTCCGTTCATCTACCCATCCTTGCGCATGGGAACATCTTTTCAAAAGTACAATCCAGATAAATGAAATTTCGTTTATGGTTTTATTATTTTAATGGTAGATATGTTTAAAACCTTCAACTGAATCACTGCACGCGGTAGCTGGCAATCGATATTCATAATCTTGAACGATAAATATAGGGTATATGAATGCTATAATCCAAATACCCTATAAGGTACTTTTCCGTTAGTCGGGTCCATATGTCTCCAATTGTGAACCAAACGCGAATATGGCGGAATTCTACATTATTTGGCGATTTTTCACTTGCGCCCGGCTAACGGATTGTGGACCAAACGCGAATTTGACGGAATTCTACATTACTTAGCGACTTTTCTCTTGCGCCCGGCTAACAGAAAAGTACCCACTATAAATTAATAGATAAAATTCTGCATATGGAACGACATCAAAATTAAAGATTTGGCTCAAATTTTGAAGCCAGTCAAGCCAAATGTAGAGGCCTTAAATACAGTCTGAATTTCCCCCATTACGCTATGAAAACAAAAACAAAATGCGTCATATTAGATAAACATTCGGAAAGTAATAGTTTCATTCGGAAATGAAAATAATCGATATTTATTATTTTGATCGTAAATTATAGGTTTTTCATTATCTCAAAATATCAATTATTAGTGCAAATAAAAGAGTTCCGAATTTGTTAAAAATTTAACCATGTGTGAAAAATGTTGCTAGATTTAGAAACAGAAAACATCTTTTCAAATTGTAAAAACATTTTTTTTTTCGTATAAAAGTTATTACTTCATAATAAATATATAAATTAATTCACTTGTACCGCAGTTATCAAAGTTGACAATATTGCAAAATATGTGCACAGAATCGAGCCCAATTAAATAATCCTAAATGTGATCTTAATGCTTTTAAAAATAACCCACATATTTAATGCGTTCGTTGCTATTACAAGAATATCTAAACTGCATTTCGTTGCCAACTACAAGATATTTCGTTATGACAGAGTCAGTTATTCTATCGAATGCAATTACTGTATTCGAAAATGCATGCAACTTCTAGACAGTTAACGAAATGTAAAAGATTAAATACGAGTAGGAAAAGATTAAAGATAAAATATAAAAATACCTATACGTTCAACACAAGCACATAAAATATGCTTATCTACATATTATCTTGTAGCTAGTTAACTGAAAATAGTTAGTCTCATATATCAATTGCGAGTATACTCGCATGCAAAAATCACTAATTACAACTATATAAATATATCATAAAAGAATAAAGCTTACTTTTATAAGTAAAAATATCCATAGCAAATCATAATTAGTGAGAACAATCTCATTTCATGGGTTTAGATAGCGAATTTATCAAACTAAAATTAATGTTAAATCCACAAAACTGATAAATTCAAATGATTCATATGGGTAATTAAACTCGATCATGTCAGCTCAAATTAACTAGGCAGTTTCATAACTGAATAATTTACGAAATATCAATTGGAAGGTCAAGCTCATTAGCATATTAGTAAGAATCAGCAACATTTTGTCGTAAGCTTGCTGATAAACAGTTCAATGTGTTTCTCTCCACATTTAAATAAAATGTAGTTCACGGGTGATGCGCCATTTTTCGTGTATTCCTGAAATGATGAAGACATATGATAGAACTGAACTAAAGATATAAAAGGTTGTTCAGCGATTTCAAAAAAGTTATTTCGTTGTAAAAGTGCAATGAAATTTCCTTCAAAAATGCCAGGAAAATGCCTGAAAAGAAAGTTTTTGCATTTCATTTGACTGTCAGAAGTTTGCTCGCAAGCATACTGATATATCAACGAAATATCTGCAGAGTAACAAAAAAAAAAAAAAAACTATTACATCGAACTTTGTGTATTTCACTGTTTTGTAATCATATGTATTCTCATGCTTCGTTGCATAACTATGCATAGTAAACTTTTCTATTTACTATATAGGCCTCACATGTGCTACTAACAAAGCAATTGTGTACTTTCAAGGAGCTATTTCTATGAATCTAAAATGAGTCGAAATATTCTTAATACAATAATTTAGCAGCTGGAGGCTTTATACATATCCTCAACTTAAAAATCCACACATACTTTTAGATACTTGAAATTTACTTTAAGTTAAAAACGTTTGATATGCAGTACACTCCCGAGTATCCGGCAAATGCGGCGGAAGACAGACCGGAGAAAAAAAAGCCGGATATGCCGGAGTTCTATGAACTCATTTCTTTGCCCACTAAAGGCAAAGTTTTTATACCAAAACTGTTATTATACTTATTTTAATGCTTCTTATTGAGTACTAAGCCCTCCATTTATCTCAAGCTATGCAGAATGTGAATCATAGAAGAGGTTGCCGGTAACGTGTAGAGTAAAAATAGAAGGCTCTGTGCTGGCAGTTTATATATGTTTATATACTGCACTACACGTTTCAAATATTTATTAGAGAAAAAGTAAGTTAAAGGATATGAATTGCTTACATTTTAACATAATTTTGTAATGCCTAACTTAAATGCAGGGAACTTAAACAAAACATTAACGTAAATCGTAGGCCTAATTCTTAAGAAAACTGACTCAAACTGATTTTATTTGTCACTGATAATTGATAATAGATGTGAAAAGGTAACCATAAGATAAGAGTCAAAAATTACAATTTTTAGTTTTTGAATACTTTATGTATTATGCAGCGGCAAAAATTGAGGTCCGTTACACACTGATGGAAATATGAACAACGAGCAGAGCGCTGCTCTTTTCCTGTCACAACTTTTGTATTTTGTACATGACACGTAGGAGGATCGTAGCAGAAGCCCGCTTTCAATATCTTGGCAATGTTGCCAGTGCAACGCGACACTCAAGAGTGTACTATATATACATAAATCAATCAATTCTCATTATACATAAGAATTTAAATTTTTTGACTTATCCATTTTATGACATATAGTTAATTGTCTTTATTAAAAATTCAAAATGTTTCAATTCTAGCCCAGCGAACTTATACTCCCCAGTGGCAGCCGGTACCTCCTCCAATACCACACAGCCGGGGGTCTGCATACCATTATTACTCCCAACGGTCATAAACACGAAGTGGCCATGCAAACTTCTTTAGGCTTCTACAAGCTGCTCTATCTCAGTCCAGGATCCAAATCGCCTTTTGTCATGCATTTCAACGACCATGGCCAGCTATTGGCTAAGATGTATCCCGATCATACTGGAAGAGTGGTGTATGTTTACGATTCCGGTGGAAGAATTAAAGCAGAGTATTGTGGAACGGAACACACTGAGTTTTCATACCTAGATCACAAGACTTTGATCAAGTCTTGGACAAAACTCACTCCGGACATGGAAGTCAAAAGCGAGTTCAGGTGAGATGTTTTTTCTTCAAAATGATTTAAGTACATTCGTATATGCCAAGATCATGTGGCAACTGTTAACAAAATTGCGTTTGTCAAAATATGCATCTTTATCATTTAATATGGATGCTTCGTTAGTAATATCTTGGACCTCCTTCCCACTTTTTAAGCATACAAAATGTATGTCATCCCTCGGCCTTTAGCTATTATCTGAAAAAAATCGAATGCCATTTGTGGAGGGTATTTCAATTTTCCATTAAACAATAATAAACTGTTAAAACATAGAATGTGAAAATTGAAAAATAATTTTAATTCTGCATCAAATCAAATCTAAATTTAAGTCCAAAAGAACATTTATTGTCCAATTCCTATAATAAGAACCAGCAGGATGGTATAATCTTTAAGCGTAAAATATAAATTTATATTTATTTTTATAGAATAAAATGTAAAAAATAAAAACTTACTAAATAATTAAAGAGAAAGTCAATCATCTTAAAGTAAAATTAAATCAATATATTTAGAAATTTAAAAAAAAATATTATCTAGATTAGATTTGCTTCAATAAGAACACATTTTAGTCGATCTGATTATAATGTATGCAGGAAACCGGTATTAAAATAAATATGAAATATAAGAATATAATATGTAAATTAACAAACAAAAAAAACTAGCAAGAAACATAAATGGAGATCTAACATATGAGCTAAAATTTTACTACCGAAGAATATATGAAACCAAAAATAAATTATTATTTTAGTCGCTAAAGTAATCGCTGTTCTTATTATTGAAAGCTGCAATTGATGTTCAAGAAATACAAAAATCTGAAATGGCTATGTTCACTTTACCTGCCCTATCAGAATCCATTAAATCCATTTTTTTTGGTGGCATTTCCATCCAACTCACGATATCCGATTTCTTTGACATCCCGACATCCTTTGCATAGAACATTTCCAGAGTTCTATGCAAAGTTGCGATAAGATTCATGAGTTAGTTGCATTAATTTGTGATCTTCGGATTAAAATTTATTAAAATAATACAATTCTTATATGCATATCGTCGGTCAACAATGACTAACGCAGCCTGAGCTCAAAATTATATTGTTAGTCAATAGTGACTATTGTGACTTGAACGAAACATACATGATTAGTCACCGGTGACCACGATGCTTAGCATGTTGATTCCGATTCACATTTTAATTAAAATTTATTTTGCTGTTCTAAGTCCCCCCCCTCCATTTGAATCCGAAACTAGTTCTTTTAATTAAAAAATACCAATATTCTTTCAGGTACCAAGGAATTCTGGTTCGAGAGGAACGCATACGCTTCTCACTAGACAGCCATTTCAGCAGCTTCAAATACCGATACAGATACGAAGGTCAGGTCACAGTGGTCGAGGTGGAAACAGCTGGAAAAGTTCTCACCGATTCCCGATATCGGTACACTGGTCAATCTGGATCTCTGGAACAGGTACAACAGTTCCTCGTTCACCGGCCCAAGGTTCATAACGTGTTTATACAAGACGAGCAACGGCACTTCAGCAAGACCATTGGGCATGATTCATACGGATTCATCTCCCTGCTGGCAGTCACCTTGTGGAATAGGGAGGTCTATTCCCTGTCAATACATTACGATAACAGAGGCAGAGTGAAGCAGACACAGTCAAAGACTGACCAGGACACGGCCACAGAAACCACTGAATATTCATATACACAGGACGGATATTTATCCGAGGTTTCTGGTAGGAGACGATATAGGTAGGTTACTTTAAAAATGAAACTGGTTTATCAAATTAAAATATGTTTGTTAAATCTCTATATAGGGTTTTAATAAAAAGATATTTCAACTTTGCAGGGCTTTTAAAAGAAAAAGAAAAAAAAATTTGGAACTTTTTGTTTATCGGAAATCAAAGATAGCAGCTGAAAGTTTAAATTCAATATAGTTATAAATCTTTCATATGTACCCCTCCATAAATAATAAATAAAATCCTTTCAAAGAATTGCATAGCTTATGATGAAAAAATTGTGGCATGAGTTATTGTACGGCCTCGATATCGTACGCATTTCTGGAAGTGTTCTCACCCTGAACATTTATAGCAGTGTTAAATTTAAACTTTCAACCGTTATTTTTGATTTCCGATGAGAAACGAGGTTCTACTTTGTTTTACTTTTTTTAATAGCCGAGTAAAGTTGGCGTATTCATTTATGAATACCGTGTATATATCTTTTAAAACTATTGAAATTATTGCAAATTCAATTATTCAAGTTTCCGTTGACGTTTTGCATTTTTTTTAATTTCTCAAATACTTTTGACTTTTCTTATTTCTATGTGATCCCAATATTTTTAAATTTCGAAAATTGATTTAAAACAGATATACATTTATATTTAGATTTTATTATAAAACCGAAAATGAGAATGAGAAGAATTTTTTTTTAATTTTACTGATCATTACATTCTATTAAGAATATTTTTATTAATATAAATTATAAATAGTTTTGACTTGCAGCCGTAGTTATTAAAATTGCACAAAGCATAAGAAAATCGCTATATCTATTCCATGTAATGCGTTTTTCGTATTAAAATGCGAAATTTCAAGATTTTTCTAACA
The DNA here is from genome assembly GCA_026543865.1 of Argiope aurantia. NCBI lineage: Eukaryota > Metazoa > Arthropoda > Arachnida > Araneae > Araneidae > Argiope > Argiope aurantia. The sequence goes on along the minus strand of JAPMOR010045351.1, from coordinate 9,519 downwards.
TTTATATTCCATCTTCTCTTTAAACATAAGATTGATTACTTTCCACTGTTAAAATCCTTAGTTTAAGTACCATTCCTAATCTTACTTTTTTTAAATCAACTTTCTTATAAGTGTTTTTTTTTTTTTACAGAAACTAAAATAATATATTTAATAATTTTATTTATACTATCTTAAATCTGTTATTAAATAGTATCATAAAACAAAAATATTTTGTCAGCAAAAAAAAAAAAAAAATGTGTAAACATGCCATTTTTTTAAAAACTTGGATTAAAATTTCAAAATAATAATGATAATAATAATAATAATAACAAACCGTGCTTTCAGATTTTTAAAATAAAAGTATGAAAAATGCCATAACATTTTTACTTTGAACCCTTTTTTAAACAAAATAAAGGCCGAAAGCATAATATTCAACAATTTTAGAATACAATTATTTTCAATATTCATTCTAAAGACTAATATATCTTTTGGTTCACAGATATCTTTACGACGTCAATGGCAATATGAACTCTGTATGGAACGGCGACCGTCAAATTACTTTAAAATACGATGAAGGCGATCGCTTGATAAGTTACGATACGAACATGCCTTATATCATTGATTCCCGAGGCTTCATTATATCAAGAGGACCAGAAAAGTTCACTTTCAATGCTAAATCTCAGCTTCTGAATGCAATTCTGCCAGGGCATTATGATGTTACATATGTCTACGACGTTTTGGATAGACTGATAGCATGGAAGAATGGCGACACCAACGTCACACAATTCCTATACACCAACCCCAAGGATACAAAGCAAGTGACCCATATTTATCTGAAAAGTTTGAAACTTACTTTATCGTTGTTTTATGATACTAATGGACATCTTATTTACGTGGAAGACTCTTCTGCTAATAAATATTTTGTTGCAAGTGATCATTTGGGCTCCCCAGTAGTTGTGTTCGATTCCAATGGGAAAGTAGTCAAGAAGATTGTCAGGTAAGCAATTAATATTAAAATATAAGTTTCAAATATAGCAAATTCCATTACATTAATTTTAATAATTACTTCGCCAAACTTTAAGATCCCTTACACTTTTATTGAACGTATTTATAACAGATAATATATTTTCACCAATCATAACTTTACACAAAGAAGGAAGAGCGGATTATTTGTTTTTGTAGCAAAAGCAATTAGTATTAGTTTCCCGAATCAAGCAAAAATGTAATATTTTGTAATTATTGTTTTTGCAGGAATATATTAATATCTTTCATTTATTTCAAATGTTATTTACCATGGAAAGTAGTACATTAGGTTGACAGTACAGGGGAAAGTTACGTATTGTCATCATTCCGCTCATTCAAATAGCTTTGAATGTGATGTTAATGAATTTGAATGCAATTTAATTTTAAATTCCATTATCAATGGTATGCATTGAAATTCTATTCAAATGAATAGCGTCTAATTTTTATGGAACGTTTTATAAAAGCTTTGAAAGAGAAACGCGTAGAAACTTCGAAACCCGTAGAAACGCATACTTTGCCATCAATAAAACTGTAGCATGCAACTTCCTATGATCTCACAAGCTTAATTTTCAGTAACTTTTAACTGGTGCTAAATTTTCCCCCCTTATCTTGATAAAAAAAAATGTCATAATATATCAATATTTAACTTATATACATAATGATTTTGATTCATAGAATTTTTTTTCATCTCAAATTTCTTTTAAAGCTACCAATAAAGGATATTATTCATTTACTACATGCAAGATTAACTTATGATGACGTTTATGTTTCATTAATCAAAGAAAAATTCAAAAAAGAAATTATTTAAGACATGCAGAAGTTCTGCAGAAACAAATGGAAAAAAATGGAGTAAACGTTAATCACAACTAAACTGTTTTCTAGCAATATTAGAAGGATCCTTCATAAAAATATATCAATTTTTCAACAATTCACATGACATAGCTTCGGGGGGGGGGGAATTCCGCCATTAAATATTTTCAAAAAACAATTCAATAGTTTTCTTTTTAAATTGCTTTAAAACTCATTACTGTATGATGCTTGTTAGACATAGTTTTCCATATCTGCATTTTTATGCATATGCACTTTTTTTTTAATTGTTATTATTCTCAACAGGTCTCCATTCGGTGAAACAATATCAGATTCTAATCCGGAATTCTTACTATACATTGATTACTGGGGTGGAATACGGGACCCTTTCACAGGTCTCATATTCTTCGAAGGAAGAGCATACCAGCCTGAAGTGGTTTCGTGGCTCTCACCGAGATGGGAAGAGATTGCCAGGGTTCTTCATGCTCCCTACAATATTCATATGTACAGGTTTAAGAATAACGATCCTCTGAGTACAGGCACAGTGGATGAAGATTTAATGATGGGTAAGTTCGAACCAGAATTATTGTCTAAGAAATATTTTTTTCCTGTTAAGTGATTTAAAATTCAAATACGGATTTCAAATACAAATGTTCAGTGCAAAAATATGATGTTCAGATACAAAATTTCAAAAGTAAGCGGTAAAAAATTAAGTTAGAAGCAACGGGATTGGTCTTCTAGAAACTTTCTCGTAAGCTCTTTAATAAATGTACTTGTGAATTAGTAACCTCATATTATTGGCGAATAATAGTTACAAAACAGCCTAATAGCATTTAATATTTGGTTAAAAAATGTTGGCAGTTAATCGCTTAGATACATTTAATATACAAATAGCAGAAAATCAAATATGTATTGTGGATACTTTTTTATCTCCGACTGATTAAAATTAAAATTCGACATAGAACTGCAACTGTAGTTACAAAAAAATCACATATAAAATTTCATGTAATTAAGTCACTGCGTTTTTTGATGTATCGTGTTTACATATTCTTTAATGTACAAAACCAAAAAAAGAAACGTTCAACCCTTGATGAATTTGGCTGAAACTTTGATAAGGATTTACATCTTAGATGCAAACGTATGTACCAAATTCTATTCATCTAGCTCTTTTCTTTTCGAAGTCATCTTGTTAACTTAAATTTGGACAGCTGGACTTCCTTTGAATGTATTTCGTCCAAATCTTGAGAGAAATCTACAACTATGGTATGAATAACTTCATCTGTACAGCTCAAAGCCTTTTTGAGTTATCCTGTGCACAGATAGATAATTGTAGAAATGTGTTTTATTTGTTATTATTCCTGATCGTAATACATCATAACAGAAATGTGTAGACGTTTCACAAGGTCTGAAATATAGAGATTCGTCAAAATCTCAAGTTTCAATTTTTCGAAGATTAGAATATTTTCTTTTTGCATGTTTCATTTACGGGAAAGTAATGCGATTGTAATTTGTAAATGCGATTGTCATCTCAGAAGCTCCCCTCTCTCGCATATTTTTCCCTTGCTAATTAATAAAGTTACAATTTAATCACTAACTTATATAACCTTTTGAAGAATCGTTAAATGTATCAGCATTTTTCCATCAATTATCGATAAAGACAAAATATTTAAGATTATTACAGGCTAAAACCAAATATTTTATGCAAAAAGAAAATGGTAAACTGTAAAAATGTACATACCAGTAAACTGCTTTGCTATTATTTTGTGTAAATAATTCACTGATCGTTTAATTTCAACCCACTACAAAAGATTACTTTTTTCGGGACGGGGGGGGGGGAGGGGAGAGGAGTTGCGCATAAGTTTTGCACAGGCCAATTCGTATCAATTATTTTTATATCGTATTAAATGAAACAATTTACAACATGTAGCATAAAATAAGCACAAGAAACAACTACGCAATTACTAGCTAGAAAAAAAAAGTAAATTTAAAAACATAGTAATAAAACACATTAGCGTAAAAATGAACCTAACTGCGAATACGTTTCAAGAAGGGACTGATGAAGATAACAAATAAAATTTCTCAGCAGTTAATTATTTTCAAAAATAACGGAAGCGCAAACTACTAGATTCAACTTGGCCCAAATTTAATTTTGGTCTTGATTTGAATTGTCTTTTGTAACATCTTTTCCAGGTCTACTTTCAACAAACTGATTATTTTTATCTGTCGAAAATAACTCAAATTCCCAACATTAATAATGGCCAATATTAACATTTTTGGATTAATAGCAATAACTTCCGTTCATTCGCTAGAAATCTAATTTTGGTTTTGATGTGAATCTTCTTCCAGGTCTACCGAAATGGCTGTCGTCTTTCGGTTACAACATGGACTACTATCTGAACAGCCCATTCTCCCGCCGCAACGCCCTTCCCAGCCGAGTAGCCATGAGACAGAGCCTTCCGGTCATTTCTGGACTAAGCTGCGCAGCGGAAGTCGTTACGAAGCACTTTGCTGGGCTCAGTGCCGCTCCCTTGTCCACTGCCAAGTGAGTTCTTTTCGAGATGCCACATTAATCTTATATCCTCTCTTCCTGTTGTCGACATTTCCGGGTCGCCATTTTTTATCTCTTCTTCCCCGAGATTTCGTTGCACTCAATAATTCAAGACGTGAAAGCCCACGCTAACTTTTATATTCTATTTATAGAACAACAACCGTTTACTTTGCTTTAAACAAAACTCAAGAAGTTTTCTTGAGAAGATTCAACATTGACTTCGGTGTATTTATGGCAGTTATTGTGGTTGTTTTAAATTTATGGTAGCACTGACAAATGAAATGGTTACAAGTGAAAAAGATTAACTGTTTCACAGCTAGAAGACTATTAAGATTAAATAAAATCATGCATATAAAGATTATTTATTATGTATATTGCCATTCAAGTTGGCAGTATCTTAAACAATTCCGTTTATTAAGTTGTCTTGGTGTTCAGTAAAAATAATAAAAAGGCTTACAATACTGTGATTGCAATTAAAATAAAATTTTATAAATTCTTAAAAATCGGGAAAATTACATTCAATAATATTGTCGCAGAAAAAAAAATTGATTTCAAAAAATAATTTATTTCAAAAGGTAAAATAAAGAGAAAGCAAAAACTCTATCCATCTGGCTCCTAATATAGATATCATAATTAAATATATTCAAGGAATTAAATTATTAGGAAGTTTCTGAAACTTTCTAAAATAGATGTTTACACAACAGTACTATTGAATCTTGAATAGCTTAAATTAAACGTTTTAAATAAATAAGCAGAAAGCATCGATAAATGTGCAACTAATTTCACAGCTTCAAAGTAGGTGGAGGTTACTTTTTATGTGACATTATTTTTTCCTTATTAGAACAGCATTCTGTCGTTTAGGAGTGTAAGTATAAAGACATATTTTGATCTTTAGATCATGAGGGTAGGTTCTTGAATTTAAGAATGATAGAATTGAGTGTTGATAAAAACATATTCTGAAAACAGACCCCTATCTGTTTTATGCACTTTTCTCTTATTGTCACTATTTCTCTTATCTCTATATTGAAGACAGTGTCTTCAGTTGGATTTTCGTTTACTCGACAAAAAGAATTGCAGTAAGGTTTCCGTCGTAATTCGTTAATTCCATTATTTGTTTCCCATCTGGTAACCAGGAATTTTTAGCTTCGTATGTTACAACTGATGTTTCCATAATCGCTATGTTTTAATGAATCCAAATTATTTCATTAAAAACACGTACAAAATCACTTGATGCATAAAACATGAGCCGATGTTTTGCATCATGGTTCACTCTACTTTTCTCCTGTAGATCATTTTTGCAAGGATGAGCAATTTGCCAAGTTTCATCTGCTCAGCAAACAAGATGGCAAGTATAGTCTATTTCACATTCTGGCTCAGATGGAAGCATTATATTCAGCATTTTTTCCTCTTCGTATCCAAAAGGTAGATAAGATGGTACATTGAACCATTAGGTCATTTCCTTTCGTATTTTTGCTAGATAGTGTCAACTACTCTTCTTATTATAATTTATACAGTTATTAATTTGCTGAAATTCCTCTATGGTTGATGTTGCTTATATATCTTCCAGTAGTTACTCGAAACAAGCAGGTAATTATAGCTTGTGAGACTTTTTTTAAAAATCCTAACTTAGAATCACATTAGGGCTACGTTGTTGCAACACTATAAATTCAAGTAGCTGGTTTCCAATCACCGTTCTCACTGTGCATCATCCTATTAGATTAAAAAATTTACTATCTGCTATTTTCAGAATTAAGCTTGGCTTAATTACTGGCTAAGCCTTCCGATGTACGATCCAACGAAATCTATCCGAAGTAACTGAGTATGAAGTGTCAATCAATCAGTTAAATTTCCTAATGTTTATCATATATTGTTACAGCCCTTTTGTTTTCTACCAATTTGGTGACTACCAATATCAGAGGATTTTCATTTTCAACAATCTTACTTTCATTGAAGGACACTTTACTTACTTTTCACTTATTTCTCTAAACTAGCGACTTGAGCATCTATCTATACGACGAAAGCAACCTTTTTTGAGAAAAGGAAAAAAATCTTCGCTCTTCGTATTTCGAAATGGGCGACTTGAGCTACCATTTTCTTCGATGTCGGCTTCAGATTGTCACTGTTAATCTTGGAAATGTAGGCTTCTTTCTTGGAAAATCCGATAAAAATTGGTTGATTACAGTGAAAGCAAACCGGCAAGCAAACTTTAGTCCTACATATGTCGGTCTTTCATCTAGATAGTTCTAGACTATTAACGAATACTCGTTATTTAGGGACCCAACAGAGAAGGAAATTTAATACGAGTTAAGAAAATATGCCGATTCTAGTCGACAGATTTGATACAAAATATGAAAATAACTCATTCGTAAGACATCGTGCCAAATATCATACGTGTATCTCAATGCGACCCCTTCTCCCAAATTCAGGGTAGTCAAAATATGAGGGATTTTTAAAAATTTCGATGTGCTTTTTTAAAAATTACACTTAAGCAAAAAAAGAAAAGCAGTAACAATATAACATCAAAAATAATACATTCTTTATCTCCGAAGTTTCATTTTAGCTTAATCTCTATAAATTAGTGCTTTTTAATCAACAATCTCTATAAATCAATGCCTTTATGCTGCTTACTCAATAACAGCTGTTTTATAATATGAAAGAAAGGTTCAGAATTATACTTTTAAATTGCTTAATATCAATTAATGTTACTACAGTTAAGTTAGATTTATGGTTTAAAGACCGATAAGCCTAAATGAACTATTACAGACGATATTTTCTAAGAACTCAATGATTGGAATCCTTTCAGGACCAGAAAATATAGTTTAAAAGTAGGCCATCTTTCCTTAGTTAAGGCGAAAATGTATAATTAATTATCTATTGTTTTTTACTTTTGTTCTTGTGCTCGTATCAGTTAAGAATGAAAAATGTATTTAGATGCACAATAACTTCAGTTTGTATTTTTCACTTTCTATTGAACTTACAACTACATAGCAGTTATTCAGTAATTATTTATTTATTACTTTTCTCATTAGCATAGTAACTGAGTTTACTAAAAATTACGAAGAGATGAATTCGGTTTGACAGCCCTTCATAATAAGTGTGTTTATATCATTAAAAAAAAACTCTAAATCATATGAATGGAAAGAAATTTACGAAAAAAATTCTACTAAGTTAAAATTATGTATAACTTCAAACGAAGTTTTTTTTTTTGTAATTTGTTTATTTAAGAAAAAATGTTATATTTCATGCAGTGTTTTGAAAATAAGTCAAAAATATAAACTCATAAAATAAAAAAAGAGAAATTTAACTAAAATTTAAAATTAGCTGCCTTTGGCTACTAACTGATTTGCCAGGAGTAGTGCTCTCTACATTTTTTAATAGATTCGAAAAGATAATTTTTTGAGCTTTAAGATGAAGCAAAAACCATTTTTGTGTTGTAATCTTAGAAAGACGGGAAAATTTCGAATAATTTTAATTAATTTTTTTTAAAAAAAACAGCGCTCCGAGGTGCACCTTCTTATTGTCCAAAGTATGTACCAAATTTGTCAATTGGTCTGGCCTGCAGAGCCACCAATTCATCTTTATTATGAGTACAGATTTCTTAGGGTCTATCTTTTATTTTATTTTATTATATTTATTCATTTTATTATTATTATTACGCAATAAATTTTATGTCACATTAAATGAAAGGTTTTGTTTGAAATCTGCTTTATTTCTAACGGTTGTACTAATTATTAAAAAATGTTTCATATTTAAGTATATAAAATTAGGTCAAAACCTTTACAAAAAGTTAATGTAATTTTAAAATTTCAAAACCCAAAAGAAGACAAGATATAAAGTTCATAAATATTTATATAGATGTATTTCTTTTTCTGCATAAAGTTTAGATTTCAAAAAAAAAAAAATGCAAATTTTAGCTTAGAATAACCACTAAAAGAACAATGTTATCATTTATTTGCTATTTTCCTAGGTCATTAATCAAAGGCAAAACATGTCGCACAATCGTTAATGTCATTAGCATGCAATAGATAATTTTTTTCAGGCGCTATGTTTTTTAGAAAATAAAGTTACACAGCTTTGAAAGATAAAACTTATCAGAAAGAAGTGTTTCATCAAAATGCTGTACATTCTTACAAATACTAGGTTCTGTTTTTTAATATTCTGAAAATCCAACTAAAATATTATGTCTTAATGAAATAAAATTTCTTTCCTAAAAAGTTTAATATTTTAAAATTAAATAATGCAACTTTTATTCCAAAGCATAGTAGCAAAAATTTGTTTTTGTTTGATTCGTCAACTTTTATTTTATTTTTAAAATTTATTCTCCATCATGTTGCAATGATAATACGGCACAAAAAGTGCATTAACAAAACAGTAATGCGTCAAATAAAACAGTAATTAAAACCAATAACCTTATTTTTGTTGAAAAATATACTTTTAATGCGTCCTATTAAAATTAGAAAAAAATGTAAGAAATAAAATTTGCATTACTGAAAGGTTAATGCTCTAAAGGGGTGCGAAAGTTATAAAGAAAAGGAAAAAAAAAGTTAATGCAGTTCAAAGTTATAAAAAATAAAATTTCAACTAAATTTAATTTTTAAAAGTCTGATAACTGTAGACCCAACTGAAGCACTTTACCGCTACCGCATGTCAACCAATACGCATTACCACATTAAAAATAACTTAGAACATTCAGTTTCTAAAAAAGCATCATGATTAACTTTATAAAGAAGTAAATAAAATAATAATTCTCTATAAAATTATGTACAGCGTTCTCTAAATTCCGAAAATAGAGCACAAAAATGGTCATTAAATATTTAATATTTATACATTAATTTTTAACAATTAATTCTTTTTACGGCATGTGATTAATACAGTAATAAATTATTTATAATACTTACTAATAATAAATGCATTATAAGGGTAGACGGTTGGATCTAGATTTATAAAATTTAAAACTAATGTTATTTTGGACATCTTGAATCGATTTTTTTTTAAAAAATTGTAACTAGAATTTTTAATTAAGATTTTAATATTTTTTCCATGATAATATCCAAAAATGTACCATAACATTATTTTATATCATTCTAAAATTATCTCAATTTAACCTGCCATTTTTCTTTTAAATTTAAGAAATTTTAAAACTTTTATTAATACTTTCCATT
>JAPMOR010045337.1:128662-145953 GCA_026543865.1 Argiope aurantia | reverse complement strand
AAAGATCGATAGAGAAGTCTCGTGATTGTTTCAAACCGGTTTAAACTGGTAAATGACTTAAATGGTTAAGACAAATAATGACCTAAAAAATAATAATGTTCTCACATGATAACTTAAAATTTGCGATTGTAGATTTCACTTTTTTTTTTTTGTATAGTTGGTAATTCCATAAAATATCAATAGTGGTTGAACGGTTAACTGCCCTTTTTTAATATTAAAATATCTCCTGAATTAATTTTTTCATACGTATTATATTTGAATATTTCAGTTAATAATAGGGCTGTGCGACCAAAGTGATGAAGTTTAGAAATGGTTTGAAATGCCTAATTAGCCTTAATTATTTTGATATTTTCACATAGAAATGAACTTTCAAGAAGATGCAATTTCTAAACCGATTTATTTTTATTTTGTTTTTAAACACCAACTCTTAATTATAGTGACTGCAACATGGGCAATAAAAATTTATTCAGTATGTTTCATACGCACCTATATATGTATATATACAAATGCAGTGACTAAACCACTGTAAAATATGCTTAAATATTTTTAAAATTTATTATAAAATATACTTAAAATATTTTTTACATTTGTTGTAAAATATACGTAAAATATTTTTTTTTAATTTGTTGTAAAATAAGCAAAAAATATTTTTTAACATTTGTTGTAAAGTGTACTTTAAATATTTTTGTAAAATTTGTTGTAAAATGTACTTAAAATATTTTTATTAAAATTAGAAAAGAATTGTTCCTATGATCAAGATGTGCTAAACACCTTTTCTCAATCTCTACTGAAGTTTTAACCATAAAAATCTAATATAGATGCATCAGAAACATGAAAATATGAAATAAAATGGTTTTTATCAAGATTTTAAATGGCTTAGAAAGTCCATCTGCTATTGGAAAAGGCATTTACTGTGGAATATAGCTTTTGAAAGGGAGGAGTTGATTTGCGACTTTTTAGGAAAATTTGTATATGACAAATAAAATCTGAGAATAAGTGTATTTGGATAAATCTAAAGGCTTGTAAGAAAAATAAGGTTTGGAAATAAAACTAGTATCCTTAAAAAACTAATTTTTTTACTTATTTTAAAGTGGCTTGAAAATTATTTTTATGCAATAATATATCCTAGTTTACTAAAAAAAAATTAATTAAAAATATGCAATTAAAATCTCGAAAACTTCTTTTAGGAACCGCATGCTATTCAAGCCATGTATCATTTAGGAACTGCATGCTATTCAAGCTATGTGTCAATCTTGATAATTCTATTTCAAATGGTCTACCTTAAGATATTTTAAATGTATTTTGCATATCATACATTTCGCATTAATATCCAGCCAATAATCATCTATATTTTTCAAACAAGATGGGTAACTAAATAATCGATAACCTAGACTTTATTGTTGGTACAATTTCGTAGACATTTATAAATTCAGAGCTCATGATCCTGAGATGGTCACCAATGGTCGTCTACTCTCCTTTTTGGGGAGATACCTCAAAATGGTTATTTCGACTATTGATTTCACCATTTTTCAAACATAGCTATCCACTTAAAATGCTCTATGTCTATTGTGCAAGTATCATTTGAAATAATACTTTATTTCTTATGATGAGATATATTTCATCAAGTAGATCAGCTGAACTGCTGCCTGGATGCTTCTGTTGATATAACAAAAACTATCATAATATGATCGATATATTGGTAATTTCCTTATAATTTTAATAGGTTTAAAAAATAAAATATCATATAAGCCAGTGGCAGTGTCTCCCCAAAACTTTCTCGCATACTCTCTAACAAACTTGTCATGCCAAGTAACGCTTTATATGGCACTGGCGTACAATAGCTACAAAATATTACATTTTAGCGTGAATTTCGCATTTTTACTGAATATATAGTGGCATCCTGGGCGAATTATTTGACGATTAATCCTTAGCACGCTTTAATCTCACCCGACTGAAACAAAAATTCGTTACAAAGCTACAGTTGTAGTCACAAAATCCCATACCAAAATTGTTATGTTAAGTCGCTGCATTTTTGAGTTATTGCGAATACATGTTTCTGAAAGTACAGAACTAACAAACGGCCAACCTCTTCTTGGATTCAGCTCAGAATTTGATTGGTATTTACACTATAGATGTCAAATCTATGTGCCGTATTTGATCTACATAACTCTCTTCGTTTAGTAATCATCGTTTTAACTTACATTCGAACAGCCAGACAGACGAACTTTCTCTGAACAGATTTTACTCAAAATTTGACAAAAAGCTGCAAATTCAATATAAAGACTGTGAACCAAATTTCAACCGTCTAGCTCAAAGTGATTTTGAATTATTTTTGTCACAGAGAGATGGACATATAAAAGTTTTGTGCATCATCTGCATTGTCCGACACGACTCTATTTCTTGTCTATATCTTTAGTCTCAGGAACGCTATTGCCTTATTTCTCAAACCACAATTCTCTCCAATGAAATCTAGCTACCCCTACAATCTTTCACTACAACTATAATCACCTCCCATTTCCTGATCGATCTTAAACAAAATGAAACAAGAAAAACTGCTTGCTTAATTTCCCCCTATAACTCTCCAACAAACTCGAATAAATGGTTCAAGGAAGTCAGTCTCGTGTCAGGCGGGAGCTCAACGTGTCTTTTTGGGAGAGAAACATTTCCTCGAAACAGAAAACAGAAAAATCAATAGATAAATATATATTCCCCACCCCGTTGTTTATCAGCCTAAAAAAGCTGTGTCCCTTTACTTCTCATCGCTGGAATCCAGGGCGTGACATAAACCTGCCTGTTTCTCCAGTAACTCAATCTCGCTCCAGTCACTTCTTGCCTATACAAATTTTTATCGAGTTCTGGAGACTCACCCCCCCCCTTTTTTTTTCCTGCGTGGTCAATCACACGGTCCCTTCCCTCGCGTATTTATACAGCTGTCTTGCTTTAAAGACCAGTGTATCGTTCTGGCCGTGACTCTATCTTTTTAGGAAGGATACTGGATAAATCTTCTACGATGATTGGGAAATCGGGGATTTTTCGTCAGGGTTTTGTCCCCTCTCATCCCCCTTTTTAGTGTATTTTATACATATATGACGTGTAAAAGTGGGCGTAGAATTCTTTATTGTTCGAATTTTTCTTAATGGGATGAGAAAATTTATTTATAGGTGTAGTTTATTTATAAATTTATATTTCGTGACACGTAGTTCTACTCTTTTTTTATGAATAAATGCATATATATTTTTTACTTTCTCATAATCATACTGAGTACACTGTGGGTCCCTTATTATTTTTATTACTCGGTAAATAATACATTTTTATATAAAGAAGTTATATTTGTTTAATTAGATGAATGAAATCGATTTTTTGAGTTCTATCTTGAAAAAATATCGGGCGCTTTTTAAAGCAAGAGGAAGACGAGTGTCAATTCAAAAATATTATGGATCGTGAAATGTTGATAAATTTTCACTTTTTGAACTTTAGGAACTACGTCAGCCTGCCTTTAAACAAAATAACTTTAAAAAGAGATTAATAAAACGAATGAAATTTCGTATTTGGTATTTAGCAGAATGAATGTGCATGTGTTTTTACTTTCACGTACAAAAAGTCTACTAAGGAAATGTACATGGATTTTAATGTATTGTAAACTTTGAAATGTTTGGGAATTTCTGCTTTTTCTGCAGACACCGTTAATTAAGAATTACATTTATCTGTTTATTAACAAAATAAATCTAAAATGAACGATTTGAATGAATGAAATTTCACATTTGGATTTTAGATTAATTGAACGTGCATGTGTTCTTACTTTCACGTACAAAAAAATATTAAGAAAATGTGCATGGATTTCAAAGTATTGTGAACCTCGAAATTTTGATGAATTTTTGCTTTTCATGTATTCTTAATTATGGAACTACATCTGTCTATCTCTGAACAAAATAAAAACGAATTAGACGAACGGAATTTAATATGTGATACTAACATCCAAATCGTAAATCTGTATCCAACTTCTGTCGAAATTCGTCAAAACGAAATCTGTTTACTATCTGCCTGAAATGAAGTGCACTATATCAGCAACACGATAAGCTATTAGGATGAATTTCAAATTAGTATCAAAAATTCAAATTAAAAAATGAAGAAACAGTTACTTTAGAAAGAAACAGGACGAGACATAATTTGCAGTTTGTTGTATTGAAGTACCGATTGAGGTGTGTACTCTGTTTACATATATCAATCGATTCGGCGCTTATACCTTAAAAACCAGACGGAGTGGTGTCTCCAAAGGTTTTAATAAAGGTGTTATTCTTTCCCCCACTGCCGCACATAGCTGTAGACCCTTGGGTAAGACCGCGAATACTTTACACTATCTTGAACAATATTTGCGAAACATCGATCTTCAGCGTGAAAGCAACATTTTTACTGAATTTATCCTGAGATCTTTGGCGATTAATCACTGACATAAAGTAATGTCCAAATACCCGGAAATCTAAACTGCATTTTAAACTCCAGTTTTTCAACTGACTGAAAACAAAATTTTACATAGAATTACAACGGTAATCACAAAAGAGTAATACTGCCATTTCTATATCTACTAGGGTGACGAGAATTAAGAATCCTATTGGAAGCATCTATCAACCTATTTGAGGTGTAACTTAAAGCCATACTTTAAATTATATTAGAAAAAAAGCTACCCTTGCCCACCCATAACGTCCAGGAAAGTTAAGTGGCAAGCATTGCTCTCCAACAATTTGCCGGGAATTATGTGTCCTAAGTGTCATTAACCTCGACACAATCCTCTATTAAGAGATATGCCCGATATAGGTATGAAGGTACTTAATTCGAAACCACTTTTTTACTCACTTAGGAAGCGAGAGCCACCCACCAAACCGGAAATTTCTCATTCTCATATTTGGGGGTGCTCTCAGACGGATATGATAAAAGAGAATACTTACAAACTTTAAGGGTAAGTCAAAAATACAGAAACATGTCATTTCCTTCACAATTGAACATGGAGACGCAAATACAGAGGACGACAACTATAAAGAAATCTTTTTTTTTATGTGTGTGAATAAAGCAAAAGTAAAGGATTCGTCAGGAATAAGTATGTAATACAGGTTTAAAGAAGAAATTCACAATAGCACAAAATCACAGTCGCGTAAATAGCGTTATGAAATTTGTGCACAACTTGACAAACAAATGGCACACAGGACGCAGTATCAACAACAAAGAGTTTTGGTATCTGAAACAATACACGTTTGTATAATTTCAATTGTAGTAATTTATTTAGATGTTTTATTAACCATTTTGAATTTGCATACTATTACACATGCGCAGTTCAAGTGACGTATTCTTCTCTCCTTATTTCTTTGGTCAAGAATCCCTGTGACTGTCGGCCTTCATTTGGAATGGTTTGCTTTGTTGTAAGATCGACATATTTCTGTTTGCCTGACGTACCCTCGAAATTCAGTTTTTGGACACAATGTATATATAGTACACTACTCTAGAAAACTTAAAAACATTATTATTTGTATTACTGACTTAGTACTGAAAGAAAATCCGAGAAGTAATTGCCAGAAAATGATTATTATGGATGACAATTTATCCTGATAATTTGGGCCTTATCATGGCTGAATGAATGCATGTTTCTATGCTTCTTATAATTAGAGGAGGAACTCTATGAAACTAGACAAATCTTTTTTATAAATACAGAATTATATTACTCAGAATATCGATTATTAGATACCGTTTCAAACTAAATTCTATTCTATTTTAGTTTATATAGTATAATATTCAGGTTTGAAATAATACGATGCTCCTCGAATCTTGAATCATGGGCAGATAACGAATGCGATATTAGTCCTGACACGTCTAAATTTCTACGTAACACAAGCAATAGAACCCTTGATATTTAACTATAGACTTTCATGGTCTTCTTATTATAGCAGATAGAGCAATAACTTCCCGACATAGGAATACAAAGATCAGTTATTCGGCTCGATCCATGAGGTGGTCACTCCTTTATCTATAAATTCAAGAAAATCAAAGGCCAACGAGCGGGCAGATGGTACTATACATTTCTTAGGAAAAGTACTATTAGTCGGATTTCAACTAGCTATAGGTTCCCTCAGACAAGACAAGTCACTGAAAATGGCAACAAGATTTAATGTGTATTAAGGAGAGTACATGACAAATTATTGGAAAATGCAAATCGAACCTCGGTCTCTAAGCAAAGACGTCAATAAACCATCGCAGTATTTAAATACTATTCAAATATACTAAATAGTTTTAAGAATATTAGAATTTGATTCCAAATTATTTAAACGAATATCTCAAGTTTTATTTGAATAATTATTTGACCTAACTGTTGTTATAGTCTGTGCCTGATTTTATCAATTACAAAACCTACACATTTAAAAATTATGTAAATGTCAAGCAGATTTTCATTGTTTAAAAAAATGGACGAATAGTTAATATATCAAAATTATATAAATACTGAGTTTGACAATCGTTAATATCGTTAAATTTTTTACTTAGAAATTTCTGATTCTTTTCAGAATTTTATTAAAAAGAGTTTCGATCTTTTCCGCCGGTAGTGTAGCTAAGGTAAATAATATACAAACTTAAAATTAATATTTTGGTTAATTATTGTTATTTGTATATTAATAATTAATATTAATATACAAGATCACCCCCCCCCCCCCCTTGACACCAATAACTTACCAAAGAATATTTTTATTTGTCTTTTTTATATATATTTTACTTTAAGAAATGACATGAGCGTGTTAACATTTTTTTAATGATTCTTCCTAAGTTTGGCGACTGAGGCACCTGCATCTATAACGTTCTGTCACTAATTTTCGCTAACAACTTTCGTTGTGTAAGTAAATAGTCCTCGAAACATAATTTTTTTTTTTTTTTTTTGCTTTTTTGAACATTTTGTTTTATAAGTGACATGAGCATAGTATCAATCTTTTTAATGGCGCTTCCTAAGTTTAGAGACTAGAGCATCTGCACCTATACTGTTTCGTCATTACTTTTCTCCAATAACTTTCCTTATGGAAGAGAATTTTAATACTTTTTATTTTTGAAAGTTTTTCAGTGTGTTAACTATTTTTATTATCAAGGTTGAAAATATTAACCAAAAATATATAAAACCCTGGCTCATTTTAAATTCACTTCTGAGAATGAATTCAACCCAATTATTCGCATTACTATTTAATAGCAACACGAAGTTATTAGTTAAAATCTTGTAAATCAAACAAAAGGAAAAAGAACTGAAAATAATACAGCCCTTAGATTCCTCTGGTTATTTTCATTTGGAGTTGCGATTCGTAGCATCAGATTTTATTTTGCTACATTCAAGATCGATTTTGAAAGTATACGTGTTTTGCAATCTTAGCTATTTTAAGGCAACTTAGGTGATTTTGTCCCTTTGTCAGATTCTTGACTCCTACCTGGAACTGTTGGTAAATTATAAAACGATTTCAGAATCTGGAGCTTACTCCTCAAGCCATCATTCACATTTTGCTACCTTATGGCAAGTTTGGGGATTTTGTCCCGTAGTCAGATTCTTGACATCTAACTGGAATTGTTGGCAAATTATATAACGATCTCAGAATTCGGAGCTAACTCCTCAAGCCATCATTCACATTTTGCTACCTTGTGGCAAGTTTGGTGATTTTATCCCGTAGTCAGATTCTTGACATCTAACTGGAATTGTTGGCAAATTATATAACGATCTCAGAATACGGAGCTTACTCCTCAAGCCATCATTCACATTTTGCTACTTTATGGCAAGTTTGGTGATTTTGTTCCGTAGTTAGATTCCTGACATCAAACTGGAATTATTGGCAAATTACCTGAACGACATCAGACATAAGTAGCTTACTTCCCAAATTATCACTTTACATTTTGCTGTGTTGTGGTTGATTTAGGGATTTTAATCGTAGACAAATTCCCAAGATCCCAGTAGGTATTGTTGACAAAACATGAACGAATCGGTAGCTTACTCTCCAAACCACCATTTTACGTTTTGCCATCTTATGCCGATTTGGTTGATTTTTTTTACCGTAGTCAAATTCCTGGGATCCAGTTGGAATGTTAACAAATTATATAAACGAAATTATTACCTCACAAATCATCATTCACGTTTTGCTACCTTATGGAAAGCTTGGTTATTTTGACCCGTAGTCAAATTCTTGACATTAAATTGGAATTGTTGACAAATTGCATGAACAACATCAGAAATCAGCAGCTTATTCCTCAAATCACTTTACATTGACGTGCAGACGTTTGATTTATGATTGCAGATTTTAACGACATACATAGTGGTTATTTTGTAGTACATACATGTACTATCAAGTTCGAAATTCTACTATTGTGGCACTGAAATCTTGTCCAATCTTTTAGATTTAACAAATGAAATCCTAAGCAGGAAGTTGTCAATAGCTGTGGCGTGTCATTGCCTCAATCCTGTAATATTTGGTTAGATAATAACTTTTAGAAGTCTTTATTTAGTGAATGAAATTATAAACAATGTTCAGCAAAGGTAAGTGATGATCAATGAATAATACATTATCTCTTCTCCTCATATTTATTCCAGGTACAGTGATTCTAACCTTACTTTTAGAAACCTTAAATAACCAATGAAATTTAATCAATGAAGCAGTTAAATTAAGCAGTTGATTAAAAAGTACTATAACAACCATGTTATAGTACTTCTTAAATGTCTCGTCAATATTCCGAAAGAGCACAACTATCTTAACTATAAGTTTAACGGTCCTGATATAAGAAATGAAATCGCATACATAAGCATATTAAGAAAAGTTGATGATAAAGGTATGTTATTATTATTTGCCATTTCCTATTTTTGGCATTAGGGCCAGGTCGCTACGATCCTAACCATACTATGCTAGACTCTGGTGTAACAAATGAAATTGTAAGCTGTGTCATAGGAAGGGTAACTGTATAGGGGTATTGGAACTGTATAGGGGTATCATAAAAACATATTATTCGTTTTCATTCCTCGACATATTATGTATCATAAATTTTTGTTTTGAAAGTAAAAAAAATAAAATCATTTCGGTAAGCTGGAAGGCAAAGGTAGATTCCTTTACATCTGAGTTACTGTCTGGCAACCTAAATTGTTGATGTTAGAAACAGTCAAAATCAGAGCGTGAAAATTACTTTTCAACCTCTAACTTCTAAGATGTTGGGGTTACCGAAAAACTTCAAATTCAAAAGTTGTTCGTTTTAATGAGGCTCTAATTTGGCTAATTGGATTTATTTTCCTACTTTCAATATTAAGAAAATTATGGCGAAATGAAAATTTCACCCCCCCCCGCATTCTTTCCATCCCCTTTGAGCTAGATGTACCCTTTATGAACTCCTCCGAGATTTTTACATTTCGAACAACATATTCCAAGTCAGTTAAAATATTCCTTGTGAATCATAGGAGCCATAGTCGGTGAAAAACTGCAGAAAATTTACTGAAGTTTTTTCATGAAAACCATTGCAATAAGTAGTCTTCCTATAGGAATCTACCTAAAAAGTATGCAATGAGACAAATGTGGTATTATTTTGTTCATTCCAGTGACCTCAGACTAACAACTGGAATATATCACTCATTTTCTTTCCTGGGATCTTCCATCGCTATGACATTGGTCTGAGATGAGCCTTGGATTAAAATAATGTTATCAATCAACAGATCCTGAATTAAGAAATAAAATTATAACCAGAGGTACAGCAAGAGTAAGTGATACATTAGTCTCATTATTTTTCTATGCTTTTGTCGTATTTGGCGTTATAAAGTCAAATAAATATGGTACTGTCTTGTATTTGAACTTTCACCAGATAGTTGCACTAGTGCATTTCTCCGTTGATACACCACTGATATGAAACCAACTTTCAATTGAATTCATTTAATCAACAACATACGTCCATAATATGATCTTAGTCGAAAACTAACCTCAACTTTCTTTCGTACTTTGCTATCGTGAAATCTCTAACCCTTGCTGTGATTTCTTAGCTATTTCTTCTTATAAGGTCCCGAGGGGAATGACAGCGGCACAAAGAAAATTCAAGAGTGACGGATACAGTGAAAAAGAGGAGGATGGAAAAAAACGCATGTGACTGGGAAGAACTTTTGTAAATGACATGTCTGTGCGCGCCCATGTGACATCACGGGGTTTGGCTTATGGATGGCAGCACAGCCCACCGTCCCATCAGTCCCGCGCCCTCCCCCCATCACTCTGAATCATCCACGTCACATTACCCATAAGCCCCCGGATTGAAGCCCATCTGAGCCCCCTGGACGGGGCAGCCATCTTGGAATGCAGGGAGAACTACTCGCGTCCTCCTAGCATCCCCCTTGGCGAAGGAGGCGGCTCTGTTTCGCACAGATTCGGCGATTTTCAGTGCCATTATTTGGCACCAGAGGAGGGGGATGGTGTTCCAATGGGAAAGTCGATGATTACTTTGAAGTAAATGCGGGTTAAAAGTAATTCGCTCACCTTAAAAGATCTGGAAGTGTAAATTTAATTTGATGCTTTTAATTTTGGAAACCGATTGCTCTTTTTTTTGTAATTTTACTTTTTATAGTTTGTAATCAGTTTCTATAATATCATCGCAGATTAATTTTCTTATATTGATTCATCTTTTCCGCAATTATTAGTTTGCCACTTTTATATTTATTTCTATTTTTTTCCAAAATATAAAGAAGGAATATTTAATAAACAAAACATTTAAGTTATCAGACTGGGTTAAAAACATAAATTTGGAGGAAAATTGAAAATTCACATTTTTATTTTATTTACTTATTTTGCAATTTCAAAAAATAAGTACGCTTCTGTTTCCAGTGATATCTTCATGCTGGCTCTATGTCAATTAGATCACAAGTAATCACAAATTATTGACATGTAAATGATGCTTATTTATAAGTATTTAAAAATTTTAATTGCATTTTCTGAAGAACGAGTTCTTTTCATAATTCTATTGTATAAGTATAGTCATATCTCAAAAAATATCAAATTATCTTAATGAAATTTATAATTAATTCTCGTTACATTATGTAGAACGTAATGAATTGTATATTTGATGCTGAATGCTCTAGAAGTGGATTTAAGATTGTTTAATGTAAATATTGAAGGAAAAAATTCCAAAATTTCATAAATAATTTCATGTATTACAAACAAAAATTTTGTTTTTGATTATCATTCTTAGATAATAGTTAGTTATCCTCTAAGATATATTATGCTTTTTCTTCAAAAGCTACTTTCTACATATATATTTAAATAATTTCACTTTATTTATAATTTAATCCTTATATAAATAAAACAAATTCAGATAAACATTAATATATATGTGTTTTTGATATATCCCCTCCGCACCTTATCGGATGCTTTAAATGAGGTTAAATATAAATAACTAAACTCCCTTGGCAACCAATTTATGGTTACTAAAATTTTCCATTAAATATTCATGTAATTATATCTTAATGGCTTCCTTAGCAAAATATTTTTGACTTCACATTTTGATAGACATATAATTTATATGATTTTTAAAGCTTTATTGTATTCTTTTCTTGGTGCTACGCATTTCCCTAATTTTCTATTTGTGTTTTTATACATCCAATCATATCACAGGAAAAAATCAGTAATATATGAAAATGGGTGCACTTAAGAAAAATTTTAGCATTTCTGAAGCTAAATTTAAGGATTGATTATTAAATAGGGAAAGTTGGCTATTGTTTTTATACTATGACTCCTTGATAAGTATCCTGGTATCTTGAAAATTATTTAATTATGTACTTCTATTCAATTATAGAAAACATGAGATCGAATTTATTTAAATTAAAATCAATATTGTTTAGATTAACTTTGGAGCATAATTCTAATAATATTTTTGAGTAATTACTATAGGCCATTACCAAAGCCGGCCTTCTCTATGAAGAGTCCCGGGCGCAAAAAACCATTTGGAGCCCTACATTTTTTTCAAAGTAAAAAAAAAAAAGCATTCCTACTGCGTGTTTATTTAATGCGCGATTTTTTTTTTCTATTAATTACTTTAGAAAAATTACAATTTTTTGCAATTTTTTTTTCGATGTTTAGTCTAGCAAGTGCATTTAAGCGTTATGCTCACATGCTTGACTGAAAATAATTCTTTATTAATTTTAATTTGCTGAAAAAACACTCAGTATTTATAATAGTAAAATGCCAAAGTTATAACACATTTAGAAATAAATCATTACAATTATTAATTCGTATATATTGCAATATGTGTTGAGAATTATTTACATTATTACAGTTATGCCAAAGGAAAAGCCAAGTTCCCGCACAATTTTCTATTATTTAAAATTTTTAAAAATTTAAATAATATAAATAGTTCTGAGTAGCCTCTTTTATTCCTCCAAATTATATATGTACCAATTGATAACTCTAGGCTTGTAGATCGCCAGAACATATATACACACATAGTCTTCGTAATTTTAATATATATGTGTGTGTGTGTGCGCGCGCGTCCTAAGGTTGGTGGGGTTTCCTAGAGGTTTAATTCCTTTCCCTCAGACACAAAACTAAAAAAAAAAAAAAAAAAAAAAAAACTGTTTTAAAAAAAAGTTCAATTTCAAAATTAAAATATATATATATATTAGCATTAGTCAAGATTCAAAAGAAATCTCATCACAGTTTTAATTTTTCGGTGGAAATAAATAATTAAAACTTGAAATTAAAAAATTTTAAACATATTAAATAAAAATTTCTTGAAACCGTTAATCTTTCTTCGGATTTTTTCTTCATTTGATATCGCACCCATTAATATTTTTAAAAACAATGCAAAGTTGATAGTGCCTTGCTTAGGTATTCAGACGATTGCTGCCGAGAGGCGAAAAATTTCCGTTTTTCGAAAAAGATTGACAAACCGGAAAGCTATTTATTAATGTTGCCATAACAGTAGTAGAAGTAAAATTAACAAATAATATTGTTTTATTTTGATTTTCTATTAATTTGATATTAATTACAGTTTACTTTTGCTTTTTTGTCTCCATTTTACTGTCAGGTGCAGTATAAATACTTTCTAGGACGTAATGATAATTTTCATTCAATATTTCAAACAATATTGGTACACAAACAACAATACACACAGAGAAAGAGAGAGAGAGAGAGAGAAATAGTTCTAAAATAATAGTGATGATGATGTAACTAATTTCAATATTACAAATACATGCAGTTATGTGTTAAATGCTATATCTTTATGTAATAAAATATTTCATTTCTTTTTATTCTTAGTTATTTGAAAAAGAATGCTTGTGGTTTTGATAGTAATGATAATGCTCAATAACGATAATCTTGAATAAAAAAAACTATTTGCAACAAACAGCAGCACATAAACATCAAAATACTATTAAACAATCACAGTCAAAAGAAACCCGTAGAGAGAAATCGATGAAGATTAACACTCCGTCATTCCTCCTTCGCTCAACAATTCCCGTCTCGACTCATCTACTACACATTGATTCTGCAACGTGGAAGGACATGAAATGCTCCGGAACAAATGACAGAACTCGAGTCCTGATGAAGTTATAACCAAGATTCTTGTATATTCTGGATTCTTCATAATCGTCACCAAGTAAGTGGGTCATTGATTCGAAATCCACCCAGAATTATTATTGTATAAGAAAAATTGTCTTTTTTTACCAAGAGATACTGCTCAGGGAGCAATATACAAATTCATGAAGCTATAATAATATACATTAATTAGAATGTTTTTCTACGAAACTACCAATTTTCTAAAAAATTATCTATAATATCCCTTTCAGCAACGCTGATGACTTCGTTTAACACTGTTTTCTTTTTTACTATTAGGCGCGAAAAGAGGAGGACAATGAATGAATTGGAGAGTTCATAATTATATAAATGTGAAAACGAGTTAAAAGTAATTAGGTCCCTTCGTAAGATTTAGTATACATTTAACCTGACATTTCAATCGTGGAAACGGGACTTTTATCTCCTTAATATTATTTTTATAATAAGTAAATTTAAAAAAATAATTATCTTATTCTTCTTTGATGTAAATTTATAAATTTAAAGTAACATTTAATAATAACAGAATTGTTCTTTTATCTGGCATAAAAAACTTGTATACAGAATATTAATGACTTCAGATATTTTTAATCCTATCATTGCAATGATTGATTTTATTTTTGTAGGTGTCTCATCTTTTACACTGGAATCGAAGTACTATAGATAGTAAAAGCCTTTTTGTCAAATAAGTGTATGTATATTTCAATTATTGAATTTGCATAAGGAAATCAAATCAAATTTCTTAATAGTAATATGTTATATACAGTTATTATTATATGATTTCAGTTCACACGACACTCAGATACAGACGTAGAAAATGCACTTATAAGTTTATGCGCAAAATACTTCTACAATATTTTCAATATAAAAACAATTGAACTTGACATTTTAAAGAAAAGCTGTACATTATATCATTACGTCGATCTAAGAAGTCCTCAATATGATTCTAATAAATTTAAAAAAACTTACACTTTTAAATATAATTTACTTTCAGACAGGAAAAATCATTGTAATGTATAATGAAACATTATATTTCTGAGATGTCATTTTAATTACATGAATTTTCCAGGACACTTAGAAGCATATACCCTTTATTCATTAATAGTGTGGTAGCCATTAGTTATCTAGAAACACCAACTTGATATGTCGCATTCTACAATTTTTCTCACAAACTTCATTATCATCCGAAACATTTTTTTTTATTTCCCAAATTATATCTTAGGGCAACGCATGTTAAAGTATGTGTTACGAAAACTCTCAAGGTGATCTTCAGTGCATTTTAGCAGAGAAAGTAAACTTAAATTCGAAAATATTGTTGAAATTAGAAATATCTTCCAATAATAAAAAATAACGTGGGTATATTTATGTGGATTCTAAGAAAAAGACCACTCGACTTAAAGATAAAAAAATTGAGTCAGAGTTGCGTTAGATAACAAGAACATGCCCCTCGGTAGCGATTTCTTAAAAATTTTAATTAATTAAAAATTTAACAAGAATTTGACATTTTTCATATAAGAAGCTTCCAAAATTATTATAGCATAAAACTTATCTTAATTTTAAAAGACATAAAATTCATTTGAATTTAAAAAGATTGTAACTTTATGATACCAGTTTAATTGCCCGGTTATATTTCTCTCCATATTGAAGATTTTTTGAAAATAATCCTTTGCATAGTTTTAAAAGAAATTAACTGTAGCTTTAAAACTCAGGCCCTTTTCGTTATTACATCATGGTTATAACAATGATTTCCTTCCTTTGTCCAAAGCTAAGAAAGAAAAATTCTGCTATTTATCTGAGCACTTTCGTTGATAAATCAGAATGTGAAACCATGTTACCACAAAAGGAAAGATACAATCTGAAATATATTACCTAAGTATTTAATATCACTACGATGTTATGGGACCTGACTTCATTAGGGAAGCTCATAAACGCAATAATCGAACAGGTGTAAAACTATCAAACTAACACAGTTTTAATATGTATCATGATTTGATGCTTAAAGATGCTTTGTTAAGGGAATAATGAACATCAAGTTATGCATCAATTTAAATTAAACACAGTCAATAGTACCGGTACCAAAAACGGCTATTTTCAAATAATTTCGTTGTTTTTTTTTCATTCATTAGTATCCTATTTTCGTATTTAATGTCTTACTTTGGGTTGTAGTAGAATTTTTTTAGTTGGAATCGAAGCAGAATGATTGTCACATAAAAAGATAATTAAGATTTGTTGGTTGGTTTAGATTTAAAGGTGCAAGATCCAAAAAATGGTTACAGTGTGTCAAACATATGGCTTGAAATGAAAGGAAGTACAAAATCCAATTTGATTATGTGTGTTAATAAAAAAAAATCAGTAAAGCAGCAGTAACCATAATTTTGGGATGCAAGTTTAGAAAAATAAGTATAAATGCTGAATAAAATCCAGATAAAATGATAAAAAACAATGGCCTTTTAAAAGCTAAAAATATAAAGATAGGGATGTTCTACCAATTATTGAATTTTAGGTGACTACGAGTTAAAATAGGTGACACAATTAAGGTGTGACAACTTTTTAGGATATTTGTGACTAAAATCAATATTACATGATTGTTAAGAGTCACACATGTGCCAGTACAGTTAATCCATACTTTCAACCTTAACTCCTTTTGTCAGAGGATATATAAAGTGCTTACAACTTCTTATGGCATGGGCATATAGTATAGGCAAATGTAGGAAGTATAAAATATTCTAAATATTAAAAAGTAAAAAATAATATAAATAAAAATAAAATCATGATGTTATTAGTTTACTAAAAATAGATAATAACTTTTAGCATTTATTTGTAGACGAAAACAAAAACTTAAAAATTGAAATTGGAAAAATAAAAATTAAAAAAAAATCTCCTTGTAGAAATGTAATAAGACTTGGGAAAATATGATGCCATTTTTTAAAAATAATGTTTTTAACTTTGTATTTAATGTACACATGACAACAATTCTAATATGTTAAGGAGAATTCAACAAAAGGAAAATTACAGTTTTAAAATAAAAGGTAAAATCATCCAGCAAAAGTAAAAAGAAATAAAAATGCTGCTTGCAGATTTGCATGAATTTATCAGTTACTGTGTTAAACAAGTCAGTTTAAGTCTAAATTACGATTGTTATTTTTGAAAGAGAGTTAAAGAGTAAACACTGATGTCCAAAATCTTGCCAAAACAGTAAACTGTTCAAGATTTAAATACAGAGCTTTTCTTCTTTTCCTTTTCCTTTTTCTCCTCAGTGTTTGCATAGTACAAATCACGAAGTAACTCTAACAAGTTAAAAACCACAAGCTCTATGCCTCTTGCTGTGAGCATAAATAGTTGAATTGTTGAAAAATAGAATCATAATCTTTTTTTATACTCGAGTATACAGTTTGGCATATAAAAGTTTAAAAAAAAATCTGTATTGGAAATACATCAAGAAATTCCTATTAGTATTTTAGATCATGAAATGCGTAATCTAAATTAAATAAGAGTTTTAATCAATTGTAATGCATTTGTTTTTGTTTTTATAGATGCTTAATGAATTTTTCTTTGATAATTTTGGTTTAATTTCGTTATGACGTTAGTTTCACAATCTCACTCTTTTACGATTTATGTTTACCTATAAATTTTTTATAAAACTATTTTTTTAAGTATACAAATTACGTTTTTTAAAAAAAAATATTTACATATTGATATTTAATAAAAAATATTTACATATTG
>JAPMOR010045337.1:77852-119787 GCA_026543865.1 Argiope aurantia | reverse complement strand
GGATATTTTATAATATAAAATAACTTTCACTGAATTATGCCAATTATTCTCATAAAACTTTATGCGTGTAATCTACGCACAATCTCTGCAGATAATGTGCACTTGGTGAATTTGACTTCTGGTTATAAAATGGTACAAATATTCCCGGGAATTTTTTATATTTCTTTTGATATTGATTGCAAATCTATTTTATCTAATCTTTTTTCGGCATCCCAGAGGGTTTTTTTTTCCAGACTTTTGAAAAAAAATCCTTTTAATGCTTAATTGAAGGTTTCGTTTCAAAAAAGTTTTTATATTTATTATTTCTCATTTTTGGTCTTTAATACATTCACCAAATTCGGTGCCGTTTTTCTTTTCTGCACTTTTATAAAGCATCTAATTCTTATCCAGGAAGTAAATCTAGTAATACTACACTCAAGTAAATTCACTAAATAAGACAACTTTTTATGAAGTTTATATTCATTTTCAATGCAATTATACAAAATTTCGTTTTGAAGGAAAATGCATTCTATTAATAATTTTGGTTTCGAAGAATAAATATCTTCTAACTCTTTTTGTATATTTCTAATATTCTTTATTAAGTTTATAATTCTGGCTATTAATATTTTATTGTTAAAAATAAGTAATCTAATTCTTATAATATTCTTAATTTAGTTTCTTAACTAATTTTATAATAAAAATATATGAAATTTAAAACAAAAACGTAAAAGATTTTGATAGAAATACTTTAAATAAATTAGAGTTTTATTGACATTTATAACTTATTTTATTTTAATAAATATTCAGGATTTCTTTCCTGTGACATTAATTGTGTTTTAGTTTTCTTAAAATATCGCTTGATTTTCGATCAATTACCATTTCTATTTTTTCGCAACACTAAAAAATGCCTGTTTAAAACCTTTTTACGTTTATTATTCTTTTGATTATTATTTTTTTATTATAAAAATGGTGGAATTTAAAAATTAATACTTCTTATATTGATTACTAAGTGGCGACTTATGGATTAAATAATCAATTAGGTAAATCAATATTTTTATTAATAATTATGAGTTCTAATATTATAAAAAAATTTATATTTTCACGATAAACACATTTATGTATAAGAATTCATAAGCATATTTTGTAGCAAATGAAAAATGAGTTCCTAATTTTTATTTTTGCAAACATGTGACCATTCACGTTAAATAAATGCGTTTAAAGTCCTGTTATAAATCACAATCCAGTTCATCTGTTTTATTTATATTGATAGTTTAACTCATATAACAAAGTGATTTCTCCAAAAGTCTTCTGTTCTATTTGATATCTTCAGCTATGCAATCTTGATTTTTTTCTAGCCTTTTGTTAATGTCATCAGAAAGAATTGAAGCTGTCATTACGTTGAAAATTAAGAGCAAATCAATCACAGATGAATTAAGTGTGATGAGGAATTTTGATTTCTTCGCACATCATAGACATAGAAATAATACCATGAAATTAAATATAAAAAACTCTCATAATAAATATGAAGCTTCTTTGAACAAAATATGAACAACAGATTTGGAAAACTCATTTTTAACCCGTAACTAGAGACATGGGGACAAAATGACACCATCGTTATTTTTCTTTATTGTCTTTTTGTAAACAGCATTGGAGTTAATTTTGAAATCATAAGACATTCTGAAAAAAATATTCAAAATATTAATATTAAAAACTTTAAATTTTATGATATTAAATTAAAGAAATATGTTATAAGAAAAATCTAAATAATCTTTTAATGAACATTTACTTCTTTTTGATATTTCGGAGTTACACTAATGAAATAACTGTTAGAATTTAACAAACAAAAAAAATGAAGAATACAACATTTTAAAATATAATTTTAAGAATATTTCTTTATTCTTTTTGTTTTTTTCAGATTAAAAGCAGTTTCAGGGACATGGAGTCAATGACTCCATAGACAACAACAAAAACTTTGAAAAAGAATAACTCGTTTATAAGCAAGTGTTCATATTTAGACTTTTGCCAACAAACTGCTGAAAGAACAACTTGAAATTAGGAGATGATTGTATTTAAGGATAAAATGCCACGTGATGAGCTAATGATTAATGTGCAGTCATTTTGAATCCCGTCTCCAGTTACAGGTTAAAATGACGTAAGTAACTTTTAATTATATTAGAAATCAAGACTTTTAATCTGAGGGTAATATAATGAATCCATCATTTAGTTCTACCAGTTTGAAATTTTACTGATACTGATGAATTTCATTCCTAATGACGCAGCGAGGAATAAGCAAGAAGGAATATAGACCCCAAGTACCAGTTTCGGGGGACTATTTATCTTAAACGCAATAATTCTCAGGATTATTTTACATAATAGAAACCAGAACAACTCAAAGAATAAGATTTGAGAAGCAAAGAAAACCTAAATATTACTCCCCGAGTGGCATTTACCTTTGTTTCGGCACTATTCGAACCCCCTTTCTACATAAACACTCGCATCACCACCGAAAAAATTACAAACCCATCACCAACCTCTCATTACATCTCACCCCATTAAAAATAAAAATAAAAACCTCCAACCACCCCTTTAAAAAAACAAACACCACCTTCGATCACCGGCAAAACATTATCTCCTCCGCCCCGCACTACTCCGTAGGTAGAACGGCAGCCACAAGTCCACATCCAGCGGTAATCACCGTCTTCTGCACCCCCTACCTTTTAACCTCCCCATCCAGCTACGGTTGCGACTTAATTATAGAAAATCCAGGCAAAAGGCCTCTGCTAACTAATTAAGGGATCAAGACTTTTCTGGCCGGGCAGTGTTTGATACCCCCTTAAAACCTCTGGAGAATCGGGAGACAGCAAACGGGATATTTTCTGGAGGATTTCGAGAGACCCTCCAAAATGCTGTTCATCATTAGGAAAGAGAGACAGAGAGAGATTCTATTCTTCTTCTTTTTCGTTTTCGCCCATCCGTCTATCAGAGTCGGTTGGTTGGAGGAATGGGAAGGGAGAAGGGGGGTTGAGAGCGACTGCATTTGTAAAAGTAACGTAGATTTGGATGGTGAGCCTTCGCCGTATATCATCGGTGCTATCGCCGCTAGATTTAGTTTCGGTTTCCCGTTGCCTTCTCTTCCCTCGGTTCTCCCTCGTCTTTTTTATTGTTGTTGTGGCAGAGTTGGTGGGTTTTGTTGGAGTGTGGGGTTTGGAGGAAAAGGTGGTACTTCTAAGGTTGATTGTTTGAAAATTACGGATTTGTTCGGTTTAGAATTATATTATTCCATATATATATCTGGAAATAACTCTAATATACTTATTTATTAGAGTTATTTCAAAATAAATAAGGAAACGAAATGAAATAAATAAATTAAAATGTTTTTGAAAACACGAATTTATGTGGGCACTAAATAGTGTAATTTTTTTTATTTTAATTATTTCGTACTTTTCAATCTTGAGACCGATTTTTTCAAACTCATTATCAAATTATGCGAAATTTTAATAAAATTGATAATTAAGGGAGAATTAAGTTTTGTAATTATTAAACAATGTAGGGCTTAGAGGAAAAGTTTTTTTTTTTTTGTCATTTTTTGTATGAAAACATTTTTGTTAAAAATGAAGGTGAATTCATTTAGCTAAAAACAATGCTCAATTTTTTTCAGTTATTTTCAAATGTATAAACAAACGTAATGAGTTTAAAAAATAATAAAAAGATATTTAAAAAAATCTACTTTTATATTTATACTAAACAGCAGAATTTTCTTATTTCATTTACTTTCAACTTTTAGACGATCTTCTATTTTACAAGTTCTCTAATAAATCTCTAATAAGTCTCTCGACACGTGTTCAACATCAAAACTTTATGTTATTAATAATGAGTTGGCAATTACAGTATAGAATTATTAAAATAATGTGCTATCAATTCAGAAATTTGAAGGAAAAACGCACATTTGTGACTCAATGTTAAAAAAAAAATTATTTATTTTTTTAACTAAAATTATGTTAATTCATTTAGATAGTTTACAAATGAAGAAATAAATAATCTTAGGGAATAATAAAAAGGTAAGAATAATAAAATGTTTTCAAAAACAGGCTTAAATGTGTATACTAAACAGCAGAAATTTTGTTAATTTTAATTATTTTTTACTTTTTTATCTGGAGACCTACTGTTTCTTATGTTCCTGGCATAGCATCAAAATCTAATTTAATTACTATTTAATTGATAATGAAGTTCCGAAACTATTGAAATTCTTTCGTGTTTTTCAAGAATACAGAGGTATGCAAAGTCTTAATTTTCTAGTACATCAAGATAAAAAGTGGATGACAAAAATTTCATTTTGAGAACAAAACAAAACAAGTTAAATCGAACTATTTGTTAAGAAAAAAAAATGAGCAATTATTTTTTTCTAATACTAAATTTAAAAAATATGCAGAAAGACATAACATGCATATACTGAAATCTAATCAAAAATAAATTATAATTAAGTTTCGACGCAAAGAATCTTACATTTCAACATAAAATATTTTTCACTTCAATTTATTTCAAAATTGGGAATTATATATTTATATTGTTACGAAATTTCCGGGTTCGTTTGGATAGTGGAAGTTATATGGTGTGGAGAACGCTCAATCAGCAGGCGGCAGTAGAAAATAAAACAACGACGTTTATTCACACGAAGACACACAGGACAGCACAAAGACAACTATATACAGCATAGAAAAGACAATTATCTTCAGCCGAAACGTGCACACAGCAGCATACAACAAGACTCTACTGCAGACAGTAGCGCACAGCCTAGTTCAGCACTAGATTGACTCCTTCGCTGCTCTGCTAATCTCTGGAAGACCAGTTGTTTATCGTCGATTCCGACTACTCCCCGGCAGCTGCAGACTGCCTCCTTTTATAGGTCTCAGGAGGGGGGCTAGAAGCCTCTCAACCAATCAGGAACTTTCGAGGCGTATATCGGTTCCTACTGGACGAATCGGGAAAATTCTCGACGTTTCGGGTATAATCTATTTTGGCGCCAAAGTCGCCAAATTCGTCGCCAAGTCGCCAAATGGTAGCCAAGTTTGTCGCCAAATTCTGCGACATCCGACGCGACACCCGGACTCCGTCCAATACAGATGACTGTAAAACAGTCTTTCTGATGATGGAACCAACTATGCTGGGAAGCAACATTGCAGATTCGTGACAATATGAAGGTTAAGTGATTTTAGTATATTTTGTTGAAATCTATAAATTCAATAATCGCAATGAAAACACTTTTAATTTTGGTACTTGAATAATTAATGCAATTTAAAAAAATACTGAATAAGTAGAAATGTTTCTTTTGCAATCGCAAAAGTTGTACCATTAAACCAAAGGAGTTTCAATTAACTTTACTTTTCCAACAGTGGAATTAATTTGTGAAATTCTAATAACACTATACACAAGATTTCTTTACTATACAATATGATATTCTTATATATGGAGCTTAGATATATAAATAATGAGGAAAGGAAAGAACGGTTATATCCACGGGCGATAAAAAGGAACCACTTATCTTATATTTCATTGATTTGCATATACAGAAAAAAAAACCTTTCTGTTTCTCCAAAAGTATTGTAAAAGAATTCTTATTAT
This sequence comes from Argiope aurantia, assembly GCA_026543865.1. Taxonomy (NCBI): domain Eukaryota; kingdom Metazoa; phylum Arthropoda; class Arachnida; order Araneae; family Araneidae; genus Argiope; species Argiope aurantia. The sequence goes on along the minus strand of JAPMOR010045337.1, from coordinate 114,189 downwards.
AATAATATAAGTGTAATTATAATATATTGTGATAATACAACTAAGAATATAAGTATATAAGTAAATAAATATATAAATAGGAATATAAGTATTGTAAGAGAATTCTTAAAATTTACCATCCTTGAATAATAAATTTTAATAATAAAAAATTATTCACCTGTTCTAGTCGAAATTTAAGCGCAATTCATCGCAACTTGATATTGATAAGCAATAAAAATAGGCATTTTGTAACAGGACGCATTATTCACTTAGCACTTATCCTATATCTCATATTTCCTGTTGCCGGTAAACCAGCATTACTTTCTTTCTTTCGCCACAGATTATCCCCGAACTTGGAATCTCTAGGATTCCCTGTCGGTTGAAAAGATATAACCAGCATTACTACAACCTACTAAGTCAAAGTGCAACGATTGAATTTTAACCAATTATTTAATCTTTTTGTGATCATTCGGGCGGTTTCTGGCAAAACCAGACTAATCATTTAATCGCATGCAAAGACGTTCCATTGTTAAGGAGTTACGAATCTCGGCATTGGAAAAAAACAATTACCAGCCTACATAATAAATTGATGGCGATAGTCTTTTGGAATAAGAGGTGAGTGATTTTTATTTTTATAGTTTAATGGTTATAACAAAGAACAATATCGTTTGGATAAGTTGCAATATATCTTGTCCAAAGGCCAACAAGGAAAAAGAGCTACACGCTATGGATATCAAGTTACATTACGGTAACACAAGACGGTATTTTGTACTAATAGCATTTCAGAGGGAAAGACATCTTGGAAGGATACTCATGGCACAGTTGATATACAGCACCGACCTAGAATCATTAGATTTCTATCGGTTTGACTGATTGAAGCTTATACGTATTGGAAACAGTTTTAAGATGGCAAAATGATCATTTCGTGTGTAAAAAGAACGGTGTAATAAGTCAAGAACATCTTTCCTGAGGATAGTCACACCTTTTTTTGTGTGTAATAAGATGTAACTAGCCTTGAGAGCTTTACAAATAATTATGCCTGTCTTGGAAACAAAGATGGCTGCAACGAGGGAAACAAATGGGTCATTGATTATATTATCTCTCGCAGTTAATCACTAGAGAGAAATAAGCATTATTTTTGTTTATCTTTCTTTACATTATAATTAATGGGTTTAGTAGATTAGTAATTATGGGTTTAGTAGATCACTAACAATTAAGCAATTTCTAAATAGAAAAAAAAATGATTAAGAATTTTGTGTGATAGTCAATATAGCACAAATAAAGATATATGTTGCTTTTTAGACTTATAGCTTTAAAAACTTTCTTTAGTGTGCTTAAAAATAGAAAATGATTCTTAAATAAAACAAATCTGGACATAAAATTTTAAAAAATCATAAAAGTGTCTATCACCAATGTAAGTAGTCTAATTAAAATGAAATTTTAATCACTTGCCTAGTATATTTTTATTTTAAAAGTATATTTATATATATAATCCTTTTTGCGCTATTCATTCCGATTTCATTTCTTTATCGTATTACATTTAACACTTTTAAGCTTTCATATTTTTGTTTGGGTTGCAGAATTTTGATTAAAAAATTTTATTGTTTAGGCGCACTTTTAAAAAGGATTGTGAACTTCTATTGTGCTTTTAAAAGCTTAATTTTAATTTTTCAAAGCTTTTTATTAGATTTCAACTTTAAATTAATTTTTGATTAGAAATCTTTTAAATTTTTCATAAGAAGCCTTTAATTTTTGATTAGAAAGCTTTTTAAATTTTTGATTAGAAAGTTTTAAATTTTGATGCAAAGATTTTATTTTTGATTAAATTATTTCATATTCCATTATTATAACTATTAGCGTATATTGTTCAAATTCGCAGCTACGTTACACCTCTATTTTATAATTCAAATTTGTTTAGAATTCATCGGTTAGATGATTAACTTCTGAAAATATCTTACCGTCATTGGAAAAACTCTCTTAAATAAAATTTAAATCTTGAGTATATCATTAAGACGATAAATATTTAATTATAAGATTCTTCCTTTAGAAAAATCACATTTACAAATATAAAAGAAGCTAGGTTAAATTAATAATTAGTTAAAATAAAGCAGGAAGACGTTAAACTCAAATAATATTTGAATATTTTCGAATATTCTCTGGAGATTTTCAAGGAATCGATGCACAAACTTAACAAATAAATTACTCTTTAGCTTTGAAACAAACAATTTAATTGACCAAAGTGGCAACCCTTAGACTTGTTGTCTTTAAACCGAAAAAAAGAAAAAGAAGTATACGAATCCGAAGAATTTACTAAAGACTTCTAGTTTTAAGAGGAGAGTGAAGTAAAAAAAAAATTAAGTAGAAAAACTGGCATGACGATCGAAACCACTATCACCAAAACGAACCAGAAAAAAAATTCTGAAGTGCCTTTTTCTCTAGTATTACGTCGTTCCAACTGCGAGAATTTCTACCTTTTTACTTTATTTTCTTTTTCTATTTCCTTTTTTTTTTACTTCAAATGACCACTTTTTATTTCGGTTGCCACTGCTTGTGCTGGTTGTATCTATTTTCCGAGAGTGCGGGTGCGATAGTACTTTGATGTATAGCTATGCCAGATTACTGTGGCATTTCGCTATGCCCTGCACATTGGTCAGCGGCGATTGAAAGTTTACTCACGGAAGAAATGAAACAGACGCACATTTATAGTTGCTGCAGCAGGGCATCCATTTCTTTTTTCATCTTTCGAGGATTTTTACCTCCCTTCTCCCCCCCCCCCAACCAGGATGGGTCTCTTTTATATATATATCTATAAATTGACACCATGAAAGCACAATTTTCTTTGGTTTTTTTTTTTCAAAACAACTAACGGTTGAAAGGATTTTTGATGATTTTTATCGTCTGCGAGATGGTTTATTTTGAGAAAAGTTATTCATGAATATAATATTCTTTTGTTTCTTTAATTCTTCTTGCAATTCTAAAAATTTACAATTTTATGTGTAATTCAAATAAGCAGTTTTTTTTTTCTTCTTCTTCTTTCAAACAGAAAGCTTTTTTTTTAAAGATATAAATTGGCAATATGAAGAGACGGTTTTCTTCTATTTTTTTTAAAGAGAATTAATCTGTCAAAGAATTTTTGATGATTTTATCGTCTGTATGATAGTTTATTTTGAGAAAAGTTATTCATAAATACAAAATATTCCTCAGTTTCTTTATTTGCAATTTTGGAAATTTTCAATTTTATGTTTAGTTCAAGTAATTAGTTCTTTCTTCCAAACAGAAAGCTTCTTTTTAGATATAAATTAGCAATATGAAAAGACGGTTTTCTTCTATTTTTTTTAAAGAGAATTAATCTCTCAAAGAATTTTTGGTGATTTTTATCGTCTGCGTGAAAGCTTATTTTGTGAAAAGTTATTCTTAAATATATTGTATTCTTCTGTTTCTTTATTTCTAATTCTAGACATTTTCAATTTTATGTGTAGTTTATTGACTCAAGTAAGCAGCTCTTCTGTCCAAGCTGAAGGCTTTTTTAAAATATAAATTGGCAATATGAAGCGACGATTTTCTTCGATTCTTTTCTTCAAGAGAATTAATCTCTCAAGGAATGTTTGATCATTTTATCGTCTGCATGATAGTTTATTTTGAGAAAAGTTATTCATAAATATATAATATTCTTCCGTTTCTTTATTTGCAATTTTGGAAATTTTCAATTTTATGTGTAGTTCAAGTAAACAGTTCTTCCTTCCAAACAGAAAGCTTTTTTAAAAATATAAATTGGCAGTATGAAACGACGTTTTCTTTGATTTTTTCCTAAAAGAATTAAGCGTTAACAGACAAACTTCGCATAAACAAATTTCAGTTAAAAAATTGAAAGAAATCTAAAATTTTGTAAAAAGTTTATACGCCATATTTCATGCTGGCAATCTGTTGTGTTTTTAAGTTGGACTTGAAATCCGTCTATGTGAAGTTTATTTGTTCGTCTGTCCATAACTTTGTGAAGACAGTAACTCAGAAATGCAAATAGATAGTTGGAGGAAATTAAGCTTATAGAGTTGAATCATTAGAGCTGGATTCCTGTATTAAGTTTGAGTCTATCAAGCATTTATAGACAGATATAATTCACGAATTATAATTTTTGCAGGCTTAGGAAGTTTTTAAACATAGAGAATCACCAAAATCCTTTAGTTCGAAAACTTTTAGGATTGCATAACTTTCTCTTTATATATTATAAATACAAAAAAAAAGATATAAAACTTTCACAAAAATATAAACAATTATGGCCAAAAAAGCCATAATTACTTTTCTTATTTTTCTAAATCAAAAATCACTTTTCATTTCATTGCGATTTTATTCACATTTACATTACATACACCAAAGTGTAATGTAAAAATCTTATTTTCATTTCATTTTTTAAACCAGCAAACGAAGCGCATTTTTCTACGAATGTAAATACTCGAAATATTACAAGCAAAAGAAGAAAAAAAAGGCGAGTTAAAAGCGAAAGTTTTATGAAAGTATTTATTCTTATTTAATTTAATTTATTTATTCAGTAGCGAGCAGAAGGTGGTTCGAGCGCATATGCAAATGGAACTTCTATCGCCACCTGGGTTTTCCTTCGCTTTCATTTCCCGATTCGTTTGCCAGAAATGTTTTAATTTATATTCGCAGAATCATCCCTGTCGGGCTTAACGGGGGACCATATATTCATTTAAACTGGATAAGTTCAGATGTACCAGCTGCCCACAGCGATGGGGCATACTTTATTAAGAACTTAACCGAGTTGCAAATATTAAAAACTAGCCGACTTTGGCGACTAAATGGTTTGCTGAAAATATTGGTTATATTTAACTACCATAAAGTTTCGATTTTAATAATTATTTCAATAAAGGAGGAGTGATGATTTTCATAACATCATAGCGGCGTTAAAATCGTAAGTGTCTATTCTATTCCAAAAGTAATCTAAGAATAAAGGTAAGGGTAATTCTAAAAGTAAGGATAAAGGTAGTTCTAAAGGCAAGGGTAAAGGTAATCTATTTCATATAGCACATTATTTTTTGTTGTAATATAATTTCCAGGGGCGGATTTTGACCTATTGCAACCTTAGATAGTGCACATTATGTGACACTCTTTTTTTTTTTTTTTTTTTTTTTTTTACTATATCGCATGCATACTATAGAGAAAGTATTGCAATCGTCAAAAAATTCATAAGTTTAAAAAATTCGAGTTTCGGATAAATTTTCCCATTTTATATTTTACCTAGTACTAAAAACACATTTTTGGAAAATATCTGTCTGTCTGTCTGTGACAAAGATAACTGATAAACGCTCTGAGCTAGAAGGATGAAATTTGATTATAGTCTTTATACCAAATTTTTAAATTTCTGTCAGCTGAGCTGTTTTTCTGAGCTGTTCAGAGGAAACCCATCTGACTAACCGTTCGAATATGATAACTACAACATGGAAGACAAAGAGAAAGGAATATCAAATTTTGAGCGAAGTCCAGCGGGGGTTGCCCGTTTGTCAGCCTCTACTTTCAAAAACTGCACAAATAATCGGCTATTCAACAGCACAAAATAATCGACAGAATCTTTCTTTTTTAAACAATGGAAGGAAAACACAGGGTTAAAGATTTCATGAAGCATTGAAACTAGTTTGAATTTCATTACAACAGTGGAATAAATTGTTGAAAATTATGCAAAAAAAGTATATTCATATTTTTTAATTCAAGAAAAAAATTACAACACAATCAAATTAATATGTTTAAAAAGACTGATTTTAAATTTTAAAATGGTCTAAAAATGTATTTCATACAAAAAGAAATTTTTTTAATGTTATATGAGAAAAATGACAAATATTTAATAATTTTTAATTATTTAAAACACTAATTAAAATTTCAAGAAATGGCTTCAAGCTAAACATTTTCAAGTTCTCAGATATATGTATTCTATTTTTGGTAGCTTTGAGTCCTAAAAAACGCTGGTATATCTCGTACCACTCTAAAATATAAAAACACGAGTTCCTCTTTATTATTAAACCTATGAGCAATTATCAAAATTATGAAGGTCATAATGGAATCCTGAAAGCGTGGATTTTTGATAGAAATACTCTAAATAAATTGAAATACTAATTTCAGTGACATCAATCATTTTAGCTAATATCTAGAAGTTTTATTTCTCATGATATTTATCGTGGCTTCGTTTAGCCAAAGTATTATTTTTAACTCTTCAAAATTAAAATTTTAATCTTTAAATTTTTGGCTAAAATATTAATACTTTTTACACTAATAAAGGTTTGTTTAAAAAATTTTATATTTTATTTCCAGTCTCCAAGATTATATATTTTTTTATTGATCTTTATTAGAAATAGCGTAACAAATTTTATTACTAATTGAAACAGAAATGTATTTATTTACAGATTACTTTCAAGAAAGTTGCTTTCAGTGTCTCATTTACAGAACAAATTCAAAATTCTAATTTAAAACAAATTTTTAAGAAATTATAATTTTTTTAAATAAATAAATATTTTAATACAAAATTTTCCACTGATGTTATTTATTGAAGCAAGCAATCAACTACAAAAAAAACCCCTTCATTCTTATGAAAAGGAATTTTAAAACATAAATAAAATACAAGAAATAATATTCCGAAACTTAACGATACTTGATTTTTTTAGTTAAATAAACTCGAATATCCCGTCTTCGTAAATAAAAAAAGCATACAAATTAATTTATCTTGAAAGTATTGTAAAAAAAAAATTTAGATACTTCTACATAATTGCCTAATTTCTCTATTTGATAATTTAGGTTTGTATGTCGAATAATTTAGAGGATTAAAAATTCTGTCTTTTTACTAACTTTAAATTCTTCAATATTTGTAAGAAAATAATTTAGAAAATCATCTTGATTTCCGAGCATTATAATAAAAATTTCTAATTAATCATTTTGATTTGAATTTTTATCTTTTTTTTTGTTCGTTTTGTTTATGCGTCATTTTTTTTTCCGACTTTGAATTTATAGCAACATCTATTATAATTTCGATAACTAATTTGGAAATAGACGAGAACCTTCTTCTCATTGCAATTTTCAAACTTTACCCAAAGATAAATAGAACACTTTTTATGTGTATTTTATATTACCTGACTTCTATCTTGTAAGAAATATAAATTTTCCTAAAGAAATTGCAAATGATTATTTGAATCGTAATTTATCCAAACAATGGGCAATGATTTGCAATTTCATGCTGAGAAATGACGAATAACTGTCTCATATACACCTCATCCAGCCTGTTTGGAATCTCCTATTCTTCGTAATTTTTAAATTTCAATTTTTTAAATAAATAATTTTTAATGTATTTTATCTCTTCCTATTCGAAATTACATCTAATCAGTGATGTAAAATTTACAAATGATTCTTTGAGGTTACCTCATTCTGGATGCCATTTGAAAGAATTTTATCAAAGGTCCACTTTCATTGTCTCTACCTTGAATCTTCTACTCATTGAAAATTTCAAATTTCATCCAAAGAAATAGTTAATAATTTTTTTATCTGTATTTTATGGTTACTGGATTGAAACTTCTACTAATTAGAGCAAAGAATTTTCTTAAAGAATCTGTAAATGATTGCTTGAGATGTAACACATCCAAACAATGGGCAACGATTTGTCATTTCATCCAAGGAAATTGTACATTACGTACGCCTCAATTTACTTGCTTCGAATCTTCTACTCATTGGTGTTTACAAAGAAATTACAAATAATTTCTTATAAGTGCTTCGCCCTGTCTGGTTCAAAACTTCTGCTAACTAGATGTGTAAAATTTTTCTAAAATAATTGCAAATATTTGTTTAAGGTATACCTTACCATGTTTGCAACGAGTCCTGTATTTGAATTTTTTTTAATTTTACCAGAGAAAGTTGCAAATCACTGTTCCAAACACACCTCATCTTGCCTGTTTAAAATCTTTAACTCTTCGGAATTTTCAAATTTCAACCAAAGAAATTGCAAATAATTTTTTACTTGACTTTTATCCTACCTGGTTCGAAACTTCTAACTGGATCTGTAAAATTTTTCTAAAACAATCGCAAATAATTGCTTGAAGTGTAGCTCACCATGTTTGCAACGAGTTTTGTATTTGGGTGTTTTGAATTTTACCCAAGGAAGTTGCAAATAATTGTTACAAACACACTTCATCTTGCCTGCTTCGAATCTTCTACTCTAGGGAATTTTCAAATTTAATTCAGAAAAATAGCTCGATTTTCATCCTGTTCGAAATTTCTAATAATTAGAGTTGAAAATTTTCTTAATATTTGGTCTAGGAATTAATTCGTGCGGTTTTTAATAAAAAAATTAAAGCTTTATTTCAAATCAAAATACATAAATACGTTATCAAAAATATTGTCCATCGCTAGCCACTACTTTTTCCCATCTTTCAGGCAATTTACGAATTCCGTGTTGAAAGAATTCATCACTTTTCGAAGCGATCCAATCAGAGATCCATTTTTCAATATTTTCTGAATTAGTGAACCGCTGTCCAAACAAATCGTTATTCATGCAATCAAATAAGTAGTAGTCTGAAGGAGCAATGTCTGGTAAATAAGGCGGGTGGGGTAACACTTCCCATCCGCCATTTTCCAAATATGTTTTGACCGATTTTGCGACATGTGGTCGAGCGTTATCATGTTGAAAAATAAGTTTATTATGTCTGTTATCCCATTCTGGTCATTTTCTGGCCAGAGCTTGTTTCAAACGCATCAACTGAAGTCGATAACGTTCTCCATTAATAGTTTCACCAGGTTTCAGAAGCTTCAAATTTTTTTGGCTGTCTAGGTCGTTTTTGGTCTTCCAAGCCATAATCACCACTTTTAAACCGTGCAAACCACTTCTGACACGTTCGCTCAGCTAGAGCATGGTCACCATAAACTTCCACCAAAATACGATGACTTTCGGTAGCACTTTTCTTCATGTTAAAGTAATGAAGAAGAAACCTCCGCAAAAACACTTTATCAGGCACAAAATTTGACATTTTCAGTTGAATAAAAATTGTTGTTGTTTACGCTTAAACCAAATACTAAACTAGATGCGCAATAACAGTAGTTTTAAATGCATGTTTGAACAAATTAAACTATCGGACAATAAGCTAGTTACGCCATCTCTTGTAAAACCGCATGAATAAATTCCTAGACCAAATACTATTTCGAATGATTGTTTGAGCTCAAGCCCTGTATTCACAAGGGTTTTAGTATTTCCCTCAAGAAATATTTCAAGTCATTGTTTGAGGTATAGCTCATCCTATCTGCTTCTAATATTCTATTCATTGAAATTTCAAATTGCATCCAGAAATTGTGAATAGATTTAGGTGTCTCTTTTGAATTTTCTGCTAACCAGATTCATCACGTTTCACTTAAAGAAATTATTAATTGTTTGAAGTATACCTCATCCTGTTTCGAGACTTCCATTCACAAGTGTTTATGAATTTCACTCATGGAAACTGCAAAGTATTGTTTGAGTTTTACCTCATCCAGCTAATTTAAGAGAGCCATGGACTTTGCATTAAAAAAAAAGCAATTGATAAGGGTTTGAAATTTTTTCAAAAAAATTTCAATTTAGTGTTTCAGGTATACTGCCTGCTGTTTCTGCATAATGCTGCCTGCTTCTTATTTTCTATACACTGGAATTTTCAAACTGCATCCAAAGAAATTGTAAATAAATTTTGGTGCCTTTTTCGAATCTTCTACAAACTAGAGTCATCACATTTTACTTAAAGAAATTTTCAAAGATTGTTTGAAGTGTACCTCATTTTTGTTTCGAGACTTCTATCCACAAGAATTTTCAAATTTCACCCATGTAAACTGCATGTGATTGTTTGATTTTTTGAATAAAAGTATTTTACCTCATCTATCTGGTTTAAGAGAACCACCGACTTTGCATTTCAAAAGAAAAAGGCGAAGTCCCAGCTCATTGATGCTTGAATCTTTTACCCACCTCACCTATTAAAGTGACTTTAACTCATTACAGTCTCAAGTCGAACCAAAATCCCTCGCTTTCAATCAACAAACACACTCCTCTGTTAACCTGCAGATGGCTCTGCCTTCAACACCCCTCTCTCGAAAGCATTGCCATCATCTGAGCATCAACTTATCATTACGCTAACACGCGCCGCGGCTGCAAAAAGGGTAGGAGGGAGGGGCAACGAGAAGATAGAAACCCATCTAACCTACACTAATCCAGGCAATCGGGAAACTACCGCCTGCGCCCGTTTGGCTCCCCTCTCTGCCCTCCCCGATCGCCCTCCCTCCCTCCAATTCCAATCTCGTTAGAAAAGCAGGTCACGAAAATGTCTCTATTCTTTTCTGTTTGGCGCGCACAATGGCTAACAAGAAGAACTCATCTACTTGCTAAGTGTGTAAGTGTATTATAAAGGGTGGAAGGACATGCGATCGAGCTTTTTATTTTATAGGGGTACTTAAAATTATTGGCAGCCAAGAGATATGTATTATGGGAGGGAAAAGGCCCATCTTTTTTTCTTTGGAAAGTTTCTGCCTTCATGGCTTTTGTTTTGATGGAAACTCTCCCTCCCTCCCCAAAAAGGTTGTTTTATGTAGGTTCCGGAATAAATTTAATCGTCTGCTTTTGAAATTTTCTTGATGACTTCTTCTGATGGTTCTTTCGCCTTGATTATGACATTTGTTTAAGAAATGAATTCAAAAGAAATAAAATTTAACTGTTCGTGTGAAATTCATTGTTAAACGTAAAACTGAATTTGTTTTATTCGAGGTTAAATTTCCATGTTAGTCTTCATGGCTGTTCATGCAGTAAGTGTTTTAAAAATCTTATTTAGCATTTTCAAATTTAAAAGTAAGTAATCTGGGTTTAAAATCCAATGCCTATTGCATGACTTCATAAGGTATGCTTTACGAGTCCCCAAGTAAATTCCCAATGGAAAATTTTAGGATTATGGAAATTCTTAAAAATATTTTTCTTTCAGAAAAAACTTTTTCTATTTTTCTCTCTTTTTTTTAATATTAATAAGCATAAGCGTAAAAGATTGATATGTACTAATACTAAAGGAGAAAATGTGTGTCTGTGGACGCATTATATTTGTTCTTGACTTAGTCGAATATTCGTATCGAATAAGTTTATGTGAGCGCACTGCTAGACAGCGTGAGTCTCTTTGCTGCCATTAGTTATGTAAATACCTAATTCTTTTTTTACGTCCCCTTTTTTGAATCAACTAATTGGAATAAAATCATGCTACCATTGCGGCAGTAAAATCTGCAACCTCTTCCGCCATCAACTAGCCCACGTGAAATGTCAAACATCGAATCAAGTCCGATTGGACTAGACATTCACCACACTATATAGCAGTAATACTTATCTTTAAAATTGCCGAATCATTTGATTGAAGTGTTGAACCAAGCGTTTAAGTCTAACATTGAGTTTTCTTCAACTCAAAAACGCTTTGAGATAGACGCTTGACATTTGGTACATGGTCTTAAATTTTTGTAAATTTATACTTAATTTTTGATCAAATTTGTAGATTTCTATTTAATTCTGGACAAAATATTTTCACAAGGTGTCTATGTGTTCGATTATCCTAGTCAATTCAAGAGCAACAAAACTTAAAGACCTGAAGAAATGAAATTTATTACACAGGCTTAGTATCTATAATGTAGATTCGCCACAGAATTAAATCTGCCTAATTATTGACTATCTATAGGACTGCATTTTCTCATATACGTATATATATATATATGACAACTTAAATAAATAAAATTCCATATGTGGTCTTGTGACTATAATTGTATTTTTATATCAATACTGGTTTTAAAAAAAGTGACCATCACGTATATTTGTCCTTTTAATACTTGTGTATTAACCCTATCTCTGCAATTAGCTAAGAAAAATCGCCAAAGACTTCACATTACTAGTAAATGATGTCCACCTAAAGCATGTCGTTCATAATTCACTAATGCCAGCATTTTTTTTTTTTACTTTACTAGAAGCACAGGACTCCCATATGTGAAAATAAGAATCTGAGTACTCGTGACATTCATGTCCTTGACCGAGTTTTACAAATTTATGCGGGCGGGGGAGTAACGCTTTCATTTGATAGCATGCGTGAAAGTTTCGTAGAGACTAGTCCCGATGATTCTTTTGGGGTTTCATAACGCTGGAGAACAGTTAAGAATGCTATTAAGCAGCTTTTAAATAATAAAGCGCTTTCTATAGTTCCATTATCTTTACTCAGCCGTGCAAATGCAACAGAATTTCCTTCAGAAATATGAATAAAATCTCAAAAAAAAAAGGCTGCAATTGCATTTTTTATTTTTATTAACATAAACATGTTCACAGTTATATGACGATAACTAATATATAAATGAAGTGTTTTCCTTTTAAAAAAAAGAATATGAGAAAATGATAGCTTTAGTATCTTCAATTTCCTATAACGATTATGTTCGGGAGTGTAATTACGCATAATAAATTATTTTATCAACCCAAGCAATTTGAGATTCCATAAATTAGGTATAGTTGAATAGCATTTGAACTAAGATACTCTTATTTTGTTCTTTATTTGGGCTTTGAAGTTTTAAACGATAATCAAAGCGAGTTTAAGAATGAGTGATATCTTAACATTATAGAATATGTTCGGTATTCTTAAGCATTTCTTTTTATGCTTAGTGTTCTAACAAAAAAATTACTATTCGTTTCAGGATCTCGAGATTAGCATTTTTCGGTGGTTGCACTTAGTTAAGGGGTGGTATGCAAAAAGATAAATGATTATTACACCTTGTAGTGAATAGCTTATAAGCCAGTTAACAGATACGCTACACGAGCAATTGCTTTTGTATTATGGTCATGTTACTCGGCTGCGAAACACAAGATCCCAGGTTCTATCCTTGCTCATAACTATCCCCTACATTGGAGACCTCGGACGATGAACCTTCAATCTTCGTACAGCTTTTGTGGTGCCATCTACCCACAACAAACCAAAGTCGTCGGATTCACTTGACGCAGCAACACAAAGCCGTCAGACTCACTTGGCGCAACAGCATCAGCAACTTCTCACCCACGCACACTCACCATAACGCTTGGTTCTACTCAAATGGACACATTAAACTCAACAGACATATCGTTCGTCTCACCCCAGGCTCACTGGAGGGAAGAGTCTATAGTGAATAGCTTAGAAGCCAGTTAACAACTACGCTATACGAGCAATTGCTTGTGTATTGTGGTCATGTTACTCGGCTGTGAACTACAAGGTCCCAGGTTCTATTCTCACTCATAACTATCCCCTATTTACTTTAGATTTCGCTAACAATCTTTCATCCTATTTCTAAATGTAAAGGTTTCCTCTCGCCCCCGTTTTTTATGAAATAAACTCTTACTTATACATGCGCAAAAGCGCTGAGGGTTTTAGAATCCAAAACTGAACACTTGTTCTTGATACAACGTTCTAACTCTTTAATGCTTTCTTAAATGGCATATTTTTATTCCTAATGTTAATCGTTATGGGTCTTTAATTTCATAAGTTATGCTCCTTTTGCGTGACTTACATCATATATTTTATTTAGTTTTATGGGAATGTCAAAATAATGAAATTAAAATCTTAAGATATGTTGGACTTCATTCATATATTTATTTGAGATGTCTTTTACTAATTTATGCTATTTAACATTCAGTTGAATTATTGAATTAAAATGGAGATTAAAATCAACTTAAATAGACTTTTTAATAATTTTTTATATTTATTATCATAAAATTATTGTCTCTATTTTGAAAACTTCAAAAGGTTCATTTAAAAAAAAATTCTTTTTTTTATACTTTCATACTTTTTTTTCCTGGATTCATAATTGGAAACGAAGTAAAACATATTTTTATTTTATTATTTTAAGCCTACTATTTTAAAACTAAGAAAAAGCTTAAAATGATGGTCTTAAATTCATGTCCAATCATATAAAGCTGATTTTTTTCACTATGTTCAAGGCTGAAAAAACAATAGAAGTGGTTTTTTAAGTAAAAAAGAGTATCCGATTATAATCCTGATCTTATGCCAGATCATACAAAGCTGGATTTAGTCTCGATGTGAAGAAAATAAGATAAATGCATATCAACTAGAATCTAATCTATTTTTAAAATTTTTATTTTTACCAACACGATATACAATCATATATGCCCGAAAGATTTCGTAGGCTTACATTTAGTTTTAAATCTCATCAAAAATTTTATTTTATAAAGCTCCTATTCATTTATTTGAGATTAAATCAATAATTCCATAACAGACACCCTACTCACAAACCAACTGTCAATCAATCAAATTCAAAAACCAGTAAATATAAATACAAATTTAATCCATTTCTCGTCACCTATCTACGCCTTTTCATTTTTCACACGTATCTCTCTAACAGCATTTCCACGATGCAATCTGACATTTTGACACATCGACACGATATGCACGGCCTGTAAAGTTTTTTTCCCCCTTCTCCTTTCTCATCGCCAGTTGGAACATAAAAGTCTCATTAGTTATCGCCAACCCGGGATCTTGGCGATAAGACAGGACGCCACCGTTGTACTTCATTGCGTAATTGGCAGCACTAACAACTGGAATAGCGATTCAAATTAAGATAACGGCTCGAACCGGGGCGCGATTTGTTCTGTTTTTCTTCTTGCCACGTGACCCTCCCCCCACGTGTAATCTGATATGGAAAAGGCTAAATAGCTTTCCACGCAGGAAAAGAATGGGGGTGTGGGCGGGGAGGTTGAATGAATGGATAAGGTTTAGTTGGTGAGAATGGTTAGTTAACAATGGCATCAAAGGAAGTCATATAATTTGTTTGAATATAATAGAGGTAGCGATATAGGAGATGATTAGAAATGTTAAAGGTTTAATTATACTTTTTCTTCGTGATATATTTTATCAGAATCCATTCTTTAAACCTAAATTGGTGTCTACATAAGGTATAAACCTATATAGAAAAAATAATACATTTTTTTTTATTAAAAAACAAAAAAAAGAAAGCTTTTTAAAATGTGAAAAATGCAGAATATATATATATATATATAAATCAGAAATCTGGAGATCTCAGAAAAAATTTTAAAAACGCGAGGTATTGATGATCATATTTTAAGTATTTAAGTACAGGACACTCCCGAGTATCCGACCTAATGTGGCGAAAGAACAGGTCGGATAGCAAAAAACCGGATAGGCCTGAGTTCTATGAAATCCCTTCTACTAGCTTGTGCAGCAAACCCTTTTTTCAATTTCTATTAGATTTTTTCCCGGTCCTCCACTGTACTTTTCTCAACACCTAAATCCGAAGCTATATTTTTTGCTGTTATATCAGAGTCTAGTCGCTGTATAGAGCATAATTTCTCCTCCATAGTCACTAAAGCTTTTTTCGTTTATCACACATTTGGTAATCTTCTTTGTCATACATCTAAAAAAACATTAAGCATACCCCAAGAACAATTTACGAATACTGTAAGTACTATGCAGTCATAATCAGGAACAATTGAGGTCCGTTACATACTGACGAAACAATGAATAACGTGCAGAACGCTGCTCCTTTACCGTCACAACTTGGTATTTTGCAGACGACACTTAGGAGGATCGTAGCAGATGCCCACTTCCTATGCATTGGAAATGTTACCAAATGCCTTCTTCATTTAATTACGATAAAAGAAAACTAGACATAATAGTACGGAAGCCGGTAGTCTCAAACCGGATACTCGGGAATGTACTGTATATTGAAATTTAATCGCTTTCATAATGCATTTTTTTTCTGCAATATTACATTTTATTATTTGATTTTAAGGTGGTTTAAATAGCATTTTCATTTCACCAGATTTTTTTTAATGTTTATTAGGATTGAGTTTTGTAATTGATCTATCGCTCCTTATCTCAAATATTAGATGATTGAACATTTGCACTCCTGTGTGTTCTAGATTACAATACACCATCTAAAAATTTGCAGAATGTAATTGTCAAAATTAATCATTAATTAAATCAATTGAGTTAATCAGTAATTAAGTTGTGGTCTCATAACAGGCGCGCCACTTACTAGTAAATACGAGATAATATAGATTTCAAAACTAACAATAAGAAAATGACTAAAATAAAAATGTCGATAGTTTAAAATACCAATAATAGAGTGTTTTTAAAGATTTTTAATGATAATGATTTAGCGTTCAATACTTTGTTAAAAATCTTTGCTTCCTCCACCAATTATTTTTTATTAAAAAAAATGTCTTCTAGATTATAGTACAGATATAAAAACGTTGCTTTTTTTAAAAGATTTTAATTTCTATTACTTTTTAATTTATTTATCATTCCTATATTTTTAATTCATAATTATAATTACTAGGAAATTAATCTTTAGATTACTATTTTTTTTCAAAAGCACTATCGGATAGCATTGTTCATCTCGTATTGGAATAAAATTAAAAGCAATTAAGCAATAAAGTAATAATTAAATTCGGAATTGTTAAAATATTACACTACAATCAGGAATACACTACTGCAAAGAATTTCACACTTGCAGCACAGCAAGGAAATATTTTTAAAAAAATGATTTCAAAGTTTAGTTATTTCAACAAGAAACAATTCAAATTTCAAAAAACATGTAAAAAAAGTTCCCAAAATTAGGTCGTATGATTTACATTAAACTAAAGCAACAAAATAGGACATAGAAACATAAAAAAAATGGTTAAGAAATGCGTAAAGTAATGTTTTTCGTAAGAAAATACAGTTATTAAATCTAAGAATTTTATAAAATATTATAAATTTAAATATTTAAATTTATAAAAAACCGCAAGCCAGAATTAAAAATTGCTAAAAATTTTAATTAAATATTTTATAACCTCGTCTTAACGGCATATACAGTAAAATATCTTTAAACTTGAAATTTTGATCAACTTTAGACGACTTGCTTTTTTTTTCAATATGCTTTGTTTTTTCCTGATTTTCTGCTTTTATACGTCCAACACGACCTTTCTATACGTCCAATTGTATCGCAGCAAAGAGCAATTGTGTTTCAAAATGTGCATACTTTGAAAAAATTTCGCGATTGAATGATTCTGAAGTTAAGCTTAAACTAAAAATACAGCCAAATTTCAAAAAATGTATTAAAAATATGTATTTTGCTGAATTTAACTCAACATGAAAAAATAAACTGAATTTGATGTAAACAATTTAATCATAAACATTGCAAAAAAGACAACATGGCATATTATTAGAATCCATAGAAGCAAATTACGTTTCAATTCAACAATATATTAGATTCAAAATATGCTTATAATATTTATAAATAAATATTTTTAAAATACGCTTATAATATTTTTAAAAAAATGATTAAAAATAGAACAAAGAATCGTACTTCAAATACGTTGGTACCATTGAAAAGATTTTCTGTTTAAATTTTAAAAATAATATAAAAATAATTTTTGAACTGTAGTGTTTTTGGGAGTAAATGCTTAAAGCGCAAAAGTTTTGATTAAAATTAATTTAAAGTCATTCCCAAGTGCACGTTTTTACTCTTCAAAGTATATATGTGATAGGCTTGGAAGCTCTAAATTCGATAAGCTGCTCTGTATAGTGCAAACACTCACAAAACGAATTTACAAATATTAATAGTAAGGTTTTATAGTACAGCCATAGTTTGACGACTTGGAAAACCTTATTAAAGAAGCATAATTGTTTTATTGTTATTTAACATTGCAAAGAAAGATAAAATAATATACAACTGAACCATTTCTTTGTAAAATTTTATTACTTATACTCTTATTTAAAACAAGCAACAATATATTTTTAATTACTGCTTCAAAATATATTTCGAAAATTTATGATCCATAACTTTATGAATATTAAATAATATTTTAATCTTTTTTGTATTATTATTGTGATTAATCTCAAAAATGATACTACCCTCTTTATTTTTATTCATTTATTCTTATCTAACAACAAGTACATTCCATTCCATTTTTGAAAAACAGCACAGTTGCGTAAGAAATTTGAATTTTCTCAATGGAACCCATTTCTTTCCAGTTTTAAATTCTAAGCATTTATAGATGAAGTTTAATAAATTTTTCAAATTGCTGTCTATTCAAATTTCAAAAAGAAGAAATATTTTTATTTTTATAAAATAAATCAATATAAAACTTGTGATTCTGTAGTTTGCATTTCTGTTGAAACGAATTTCAAAAATATTGTAAAACGATAATACTGTAATTCTAAAACAGTTTTTTTAAATAATATTCCAAATTGTTATAAGATAAAATATTATACCTAATTCATATTGAATTGTAGCTATATTGTTTAAAATATAGTTTCAAAAAAAAAAAAGATGTAATATAGTAAAAAGACCTTAGTGTGTATGTAAATTTAATTTTGAGAGCAAAAATATAAATAATGTATAGAGAAAAACAAATGCTTGTTAAATAAAAATAAACGCAAGATAATAATTCTAAATAAAAAAAAAAATTGAAAGTTACATCTGTGATTTAATTTTCATCATTTTTTTTTTTTTGCAAACAATAATAAGAATTCATGATTAAAAAAGCTACAAGTAAGTTTAATCGTCTTTTTTTTTACTTCTCAGATATTACAGCTTAAACTTTTATCATTATCAATTTTGTAATTTCATTTTATTTTATGTGCGTTTAAAACTAAGAACTATTACGAATAATAAGAATTCCAACAATTTAGATTAAAAGAATAAAAGAAAGAATAAAAAAGATAACAAATGTACAAATCAAAATTTTGTATATTTACGATAAGATAACAATACAAATACAAAAAGATAACAATACAAACAAATCACAAATCAATAATTTTGTTTTTTGTTTGATAAACAGAAAATGATAAAATCTAGAATTAAATTTTTCTTTCATTCATGAATATTATAAAACCAAAAATAATTAAAATACAATTCTCAGACAATGCGATTTAATATTTTGACAATAATGTATCACCTATTTTTTATGAAGTTTTCATCTATTGTATAGATTCCGCGAATCATTTTTTTTTTCATTTTTCAGCGAAACATTAGCCATAGAACTACTAATACACGGAAACAACTTTTCATCAGAAATGTTTGAAAATTTCATTTATTAGTTTTTAAATGTTTTCCTTCACGTAAGCATCAATGAGTACAACTAGATCTTCACTACATAATATATGAAACACAGATACGAAGCAAAGCCTTTATAGAAGTTCCGTATACAGATGCTATGGTATTCTTAAATTTTTCATGGATCTGCGATAGGAACCATTGCTCAAACAAAACCTACTTAAGCCTAAGCATCACCTGCTTGGTCAATGCGTGGGTCAACGATGGTCAGTTTAGGGCGCGGTCCCCCATCATTTTTTTTTTTTTTTTTTGCATCCATATAGGGCGTGTCGTTACAGATTGGCAAGTCCTATGTTGATATTTCTTTGCTTATTTATGAATAAAAATGTGATCATCATATTCTTTATTTTTGTATCAATAAGTATAATCTGTGGTGAAATTTTGCGTTAATAATGAAAAAAATATAAAAATATCAAACTATTTATAATTATTAGCACATATATCTTACATAAACTCTTTCCTGTTTACTAATAATAAACAAGAATGTATGTTTATCTGTGTTTTTGCGCATTTTATGATAAAGATTCGCTAAGGTTTACCAAATTTTGCAGAGCTGTACTTTGGAAAGTTGGAATATGCATACGGCAGTGATATTTTAAAATTTTAATTTATTAAAAATTAAGTTAAATGTCAATGTTTCCCCATGATAATTCTCAAAGATATTATTGCAAAAAATTTATATAATTTTAAGTTTTATATTATTTTATTAATATATTATTTATATTAAGTTTTATATGATTTTAAAAATAAAATCAAGTTAATTTTTATTGATGGTAATCTAAGTGCTTTGCGAATTCTTTTCTGAATATTGACATTCCCCCCGCCAATAATCTTTTAATTTTCAACAATAAATTTCATTGTTGTAATGAAACCATTTTCATTGCTTCATCAAATATTCAATCACGTGATTTTCTTCTTTCTTGAAAGCTAAAGGAGAAAGACTCTATTTATTATCTGCCCAATATGAGAAATTTATATGAGAAATCAGAAAGTGAAATTACATTACTACAAAAGACAACGTGCAATTTAAAATAAATTATTCAGGTACTTAAGTTTCCAATGGCACTATCTTGTGATAGGATTCGAGTCCATTAGGAAGGTTCATGCATACAGTAAACACAGTAAAGTGTTATGTCTATCACAATTTGATACTTAAAAGTATTTTATTGAATAAATCCCGAATGCAAAAATTCGTGTATGAGATTTAATTGAAATTAAATATAGCTAATATTCCCGGGGAAGTAACTGGTCGCCAAAGACAAATACTGATTTAATAAAATAAAATACAATAGAATTCTAATTTCCGAAATATTTGAGATTAATTCCGAACCAGATAATTTGATTAATAACGATAAACAATTATTTATTGAGGGAGGAAACGGAACTTCCGTATGCCCTGCTTAATTAAATGACTATAAAAAATGTCGTTAACTTTTTGTATGCTTACATATTGTTTTAAAATATTACTGCTTGAACATATCAGTTAAAGTCACTTGTTTCACTGATTTTCATCATTTTTGCTTGAAAATATTTTGTCTACTGATTTTTCCTTCCAAATGATCCAAATAATTCAAATTCTGTTAATTGGGTTATTCTTTAATTCGTTTTAGAAAAAAGAGTTGTATTGATGAATACGTTAAAGTAAGTTAAAAAAAATAATAGTCTAAAACAACACCTTGTTGTGGTTGGAAGTAATAAGAATGATTTATTCCTGTTTGCTTTTAAATATGTTAAAAAGTCTTTACTGTTTAAAAAAGTATTCCAAAGATTCAGCAAAATTTTATTCGAAATCAGATTATTCTTTGCATTTTTTTAAACTCAAAGAATTGAAAATAAATTATACTTATAATTTAAATCAGGCTATAAAATATTGAAAATGAATCTATTAAATCCCAATTAAAAAATCTTAGAGGGTTTTATATTCTTTAACTGTAAATTTAATCGTTCTTGGTAAATATGTCGATAATTATTGAAACTTTGACCAAATAATTTTAGAATTTTTCCGAGAAGTGTTGAAGATTTTAAAACTCTTTATAATTTAATTATTCGATTTTTTAATAACTGTTATTTTAATTTATAAAATATTTAAAATGTAGTCGCTTAATGAATACTAGTAACATTCTTTAAAATTAGTGATGCTGCAACAAATCTTGAAAAAAAATGAAGAACAATTATTTTTCATCTTCAAATATTTTTATTGTACCATGCAACGATGCCATATTTCCTAGTAAAGGTGTTACGGATGAAAAATATTGTGTATTTTCTTGCTATCAATAATTTGGTAGTTCAGCTGTATAAAGTATTTATAATTATTTCTAAACAACATAATAGTTTTTAAACATTTATTTACATTATCATAAAAACATTTCAAAAAATTTAAATAAACTATCATGGAAAGAAAATTGCAGAAATTAAGAGAAGGAAAAAAAGAACATTCTAAACCATTTAGAAATGCGACATTATAAGATCATCTTCAATGGTAAATAACTTTTGATTATCACGTGTAGGTTAAAAAAAAAGGAATTAGACCTTTTAACCCAAAACACTATGGCATGACAATTTTTAAGCCTGTGCCAAAAAAATTAATATAATTTTTTTAATTGTCCTTAATTGTAACAATTATAATTACATGAACGCATACACAAAACTATATTTAATATCGCAGTAATTGAATTAATGAAAAAAAATGTAATGTTAAAAATATTTATGTGTTAAAATGAGTTCTAAAGGTTAAGAAGAAAAAAAAACATAGGGAAAAATTTCATGAAATAACTGCTTTTTCAGAAAACTTAAACTTTAAATTTTAAGGAGATGCAAAAAGGGTTTTGTTTATGCTCGCAGCTCACTGAAGGAAAGAAATAAACTTAATATTCCAAAACTTTAATTAAAATGTTTAGAATTTTAAAAATCTCTTTCTTAGTGAACATTTAATACTCAAGAATTAGCAAAGGGTCAAATTCAGTTGGTTTAAATAAATGGTTTGTATTTAAAGCCGAACAAGCATGTCGTCTTTCATGTTAATACATCGTTTTAGTTTGATCAAAATAGTTTATTGATTTCGATGATTAAAATATCCTTATGATACTAGTGTATTCAATAATATGCCTTATGAAAATACGAGAGATAATTTATTAAAAAATAGTTCTAAATGTTCCTTGACCACAGTGATAAATTCGAATATAAAATCTAATGTCACGACAATCAATCAATTTTTTGAAAACAAGTTTAAATTTGATGATTTTCTAGCAAACACCCGAGTAAAAAGAAAAAGAAACAAAAACGGAAATTGCTATAAATTTAATAATTTTATTACCTATCAATTTGAACAAAATTATCTAAAATACTGGAATTTATATGATGAGAGTTATATGATGAGTAAATTCATCATATTTCGTTACATGTTCTTTAACAAGAATTCTGATAAAATATACAGTATATGAATACTTAAAAATGTATTATCGCAATAAAAAGTATTATAGTTACTATTATGTATTTTTAAATTACTTAAAAGTGTACATTTTTAAAATTTTAAAACTTCTAAAATCTATTAATAACATATGAAGTTATAAGCATGGTAATACAATAAAACTGATTAAAAAGTCACATTGAAGTTTGGAATGATATAATACTACATGAAATTATAATATCAAAATTATTCCTATATAATTGATTATGTACTGAAATAATCATAAAATTGCACTGAAATTTTTTTAATATGTAATGCGTTTAAATTATTACAAAATCACATTTAAAGTTGATTCGAAATCATAATATACTGAAATGATCGTAAATCATAATGAAAAATGAGTTTTACATCATATACACTAAAATGATTATAAAACCACATGAAAAATTAGTTCTACATCATAATGCCGAAAAATGATTATAAAATCACATTGAAAGTTAGTTCTGTGTAATAATATACTAAATTGATTATCAAAAGATATCAAAAATTAGACCTCTAATATTACACTGCAAGGCTTATCATATTTTAAGTAGATTATCATATTTTAAACTAAAATTTAACCTTTTGGAACATTCGCTGTTATAAGATGTTTTGGAGAATTTTCATCCTAAAATGATTTAAATACATTCTAAACATTTTTTATCATTGTAGCATATTCTTTTCCAAGAAAAAAAAAATCTATTTATAAAAAAATTTCATGATATCGTTTTGTTATATCTAATCCACTAAATATTAATAATTAGTAAAAAAGAATATAGCTAAAACAAATATAATTAAGCATAAACAATTTCCATTTCTTTTAGTAAAAAAAGAAAAGAATTCCTTTTGATAATGGGGACATATTATAATAATTACATATATAAATATATTAAATATTTAAATTGCAACATTAAAATTTGTTATACAAAATATTTTAAAGAACTTTTTAAAAAGTTTGAAAAAAATCCAACCGAATTACCTACAATTAAATGCCAAGTTTAAATTAAAAATGTAGAACATTCTTATAATTTCATTTCATTTAAAATTTCATAAATAAT
Source organism: Argiope aurantia (assembly GCA_026543865.1). Taxonomy (NCBI): domain Eukaryota; kingdom Metazoa; phylum Arthropoda; class Arachnida; order Araneae; family Araneidae; genus Argiope; species Argiope aurantia. The sequence continues at coordinate 90,591 of JAPMOR010045337.1, read as the reverse complement.
TTTGTCTGTCATTATATAAAATATTTTGAAATGACAATTTAAGAAATCATTTATTGTTAAATATATGTATTAATTATAGAAAAGTATATTTACTTACCCAGCATCATAACTTTAAGATGTGACATCATCATTTTTCTTGAATTAAGTAATAAGCAACTACTTTAAATTCTGATAAAATTTTTCAAAAGATGAATTATTTTATTTCACCTTATTCTTCAAAATATAAGAATTGATTAAAATTCTTAATGAGAAGTGTTCATTTGTAGATTACGTTTCTACAAAAATTCCAATTTATAAAAACTTAAATTAAATCTTTGTCTGAATTTTTTTTGAAAAAGGCAGACGATTAAATATTAAAGATTTTCTATGATGTAATAATTAATCTAATACTTTAATACGTGTGTAATATATTTTTTCAGTGCAATATAATGCAATGAATATCGTTATTTACTGAGCTCATTTGTTTTACTACTTTGCTTTGAAGCCTCTTTATTGCAGTGTATTAAAGGTTATTGCTCCTTCTCTTCTTTATTGCAGGAAAAAAGAAAACTGATGGCCACAGGAACGATCGAGGATTTGGTTGGTCGAGTCAATAATCACGTGGTGTAAACATTCCACAGGAGCTGATAACCAATCTATAACCTTGAAAGAACTGTTCTTTATAAAGTAGACTAAGTTATAGCTAATGTTTGTTTCGTGCAACAGAAATTTTTATACCTCAGCTGTAGCATTCAACTGAAATTATTTCGATAGATTTTTTTTCCTTGAAAGTAGATATTCTAGGTTAGACAGAAACTTGGAGATAGAAGATTCTTATAGTTTCTTATTGTTTCAAAAATTTGAATTGTCTATCCATGTTTCAATCTAGAAAAATGAACAATTATGATTCTTATTTGCATATTCAATAATTTGAAAGAATTTCATGAAGTTTGCGAAGATTTTTTTTTATTTTTGTCTTTTTTCCCTTTCAGTTAATTTTATTTTGAAAAAAAGCAGACGATAATCATTTTCCAAAGTTTGAACAAAAGAATTTAAGTTCTAATTCTCCCTAAAATGAGGGAACATGGGAATATCGACTAGAGAGCTCATAAAAAATTTGTCAATACAATCTCTTCTATTTACTGAAATGCAGACGATATTTAACATAGAACAGATAATAATTGTCATTCATTTTACAAAATACAATTCCAAACCGAGTCCAAAATCGTTTGAGACAAAAAGACATAATCAGAATCCAGTTCTTTACAACCATTTAATTAATATTTTATCTCCTTCAACGTTATCTCCAAACAAGACAATAATCTAATCTGTGAACAACTGTTGAAGAATAGGAAATCAGACATAATCACATCTCATAACGAAATCGATCACATTATGAAGCAATCACCGTTATCAGTCACTCATAATCGTCCATCGCATTCACCGATCGATCACATTATGAAACGATCACTGCTATCAATCGCTGCGACCTGCCTTCCACCTGGAATAAACCAAAATGGTAGACATGCAAGTATCAGGTCGCTTTAAATACTGGACGCTGCAGCAAACCAAGAAATTTCGGACTTAAGTAAAAGGCAGGGGGGTTCGGCAAAAGGATAGGGCGCCGCTGGAAAAGAGCAAGGGGTGAGCGGGAAGGGGGGAGTAAAAGGGGCGTTTGAAGAGACAGGACGAATATCCCTTCTCTTCGCCGGGCACCCTAAGCCCCAAGATTCAGAACGTCGATTCCTATTTGCTGTGCAGGCATTCTCCTCTTGCGCGCGTGGTATGGTTTTCTTCCAAGGCTTGTTTCCGAATATATTGGCTACCGCTTTTTGGATAAATATATCTATGGAGGATTTCCACTTTAATTTAACTTAAAACCGATGGATTTAAGCGGGAATCCCCGGCGCTTTTTCTTTGTATGCTCTCGGCGTCGATTTCGCTGGCAGTTTGTTAAGGTCTGGGTTACGGTTTGCCACTGTGTTGTGCATTTGTCGAGACTAGAAGACTGGTTAGTCATCTGCCAAGGCAGGATAAGCCGGCTTCCGCCATATTTGGGAAGAAAATCTTTTCTAGTGAAGTCTGGTTATTAATGGGTTTTGTTATATACGAAAATACCACAGGGATTATTTAACGATTATTCCTCAATATGAATGTTTTATTCCGATAGTGTAATTCGAACTGATAATTATAATTTACTATTAATAAAAAGAACGTATTCGGCTACTGACGCTTTATAAGGCAGACATTTTTATCCAGAGCTACTAAATTTGGAATAAGTAGACTATTTTAAGTTTGTTCTACAAAATTCTACTAAATTTAAAATAAGTAAGAATTACTAAATTCTAGAGTTATCATTGAGAGCTACTAAATTTCGAATAAGTAAACTATTTTAAATTTATTCTACTAAATTTAGAATAAGTAAGAATTATTAAATTCTAGAGTTATTATTCAGAGCTACTAAATTTTGAATAAGTAGACTATTCTAAATTTATTCTACAAAATTCTACTAAATTTAGAATAAGTAAGGACTACTGAATTCTAGAGTTATTATCCAGAGCTACTAAATTTCAAATAAGTAGACTATTTTAAATTTATTCTACAAAATTCTCTAAATTTAGAAAAAGTAAATAGTTTTGAAAGATTTTGGAAGACATAAATGAGTATACCGGAGTGATTTAAAAAAAAATTAATCCTAATTTGAGTAAACTAAAAATTAATCTCTTAATGTTTTGCCAAGATAAATTTCGAAAATATATTTTCCCCATCTTAAAATAAAAATAAATATGTATATTTCATTCATGCTGATTTAGATGGCAAGAAATTTTATTTTAATTTTGCGAAATTTTTGGAAAAATGTAAACTTAATTTGCATCAGTATTTTTCTTTGTTGTATTGGAAATCAAACCGATTTCGTTTTCTCATCAAAATTTAAAATCTTTTGGTTTCCTTAGTTAAATCAGCGATAAGATCTTTCTTCAGTTTTTTTCGTATTTAAATGTAACAAAACTTATTCAATAATTAGTTTATTTTTTAAATGCCTCAATTCAAAACAATCTTTTCTTTGTTTTACTCGGTTTAAAACTATTCTTTTGATTTTTTTTATTGAATAATATCCAAATATTAAAATGTGGATTACTATACAAATAATATTCGAATCTCTTCATGAACAATATCAAATGTAATATATTTCATTATCTTTTTTTTTTTTTTTTTTTTTCGAATGCTTTAAAGATTTTCTTGTGTGATTTAATTGTTACCGGAAATACATTTTAGTAGTATATCAGAGGACATTTCTTCAATTTTGATTCTATTTAAATTTACTAAAAGTAATTTCATTAATTAGTTTATTTTTTAAAGACCTCGACTGTCTCGGTACCTGAGCAGCTGGAATTCATATAAGAATGAATTTGTATCTGTGTGTAATTTATTGTTTTACAAGATAAATCAATTGACTTAAGTTGCCGCAGTATACTTTGAGTATGAACGGGAAATAATATTTCAAAATAATTTTTAAATTAAAACTTTAATTTGAATTAATTAAAATTTAGGATGTGCGTCGGGATTTTAACACGTTAATTTTCAAAATGCATTATTACGTAAAAATGATTTTTATAACATTTTAAAATTGAATATAATTATCTTTTTAATGATAAGTTTAACTGCTGTTTAGCTCTTTTCCTTTATTTTTTTTTAATTTTTTTGCAAAATTTACAATAATAGATTTTATTGTTACAATAAAAGTAAAAAAAAAATTAATAGTTTCACTAAATATTTATTCTATGATTATCTTCTTTTATTGAAAACTAAGACAGATAAATTCTACTAATTATCCTAGCAACTACATGAGGCATCAGAAAGTGAAATTACACTACCACAAAAGACAACGTGCATTTATAATTTAGATAATCCGAACTATTACGTCAATAATATTAATAAAATTTTATAAAACTCTACTTCATTAATAATTCACTCAATAAACAGAGCAAATGCGAAATTGTTAAAATAAATCTGCTTTAATGTTTATCATAACTTGATGTTTAAAAATTCTTTGTTGAAATTATTATAAAACAAAAAATCATGCATAAAGGTTTAAAAAATTAAATAACACTGGTGACTGTATTGGTCGCGAAAAACGACTTGTAAGAACATGAAGAAAAATTCTGATCCTTAACATTAACTTCTACTTAAAATTATTTACAGATTTGAATAGTATAAATTCAGTAATTCGAAATGCGACTCAGAAAAGCGTAGTAGTTAATTCCAGCTTCTGGAAGGCCGGTTAATTCTGTAAATGCTACTTTCCAGCTAGGGAATTTCCACTGCAAAAAAGTAAACTGATGGTAATAAAGTATTTCCCCAATTTAAAGAAAATAATTTAAACCTGATTAAAAAAATAATTCACCGCTTTAAAACAGAAATAAAATAAAATACAAATAAATAGGTGCAGTCTCCCCTAAACTTTCTCGTATACTCACTTACGTATTATTAACCGCCGAGTGCCATTAGCCAACGCTTATTACGAAGTTTAATTTAATTTAGTTTAATTACATTAACGTCCCGTTTTTAAAGCAACGCTAGTGCTGTTTTGGGATGGATCTCGTAATTTTCGACCGTGGTCAAATGACGAGTACGACACCTGAACTGGCGTCTCTCTCTCTCTAAACTTCCTAAAAACGCCAACGGGAGAACAATTGGCCTTCACAGATTTAAACCACTTACACGGATGTTCTTGGAAGCAATCAGTGGAAGCGGGTCTCGAACCTGACACCCCCCCCCCAGTTCCAAAGCCTAGGCCTCATCACCAGGCCACAGCGACCCAATGTTACTCGCTATGGTTGATAAATGAATACCATTGTTTGGTTAATATACTAGTACCTTGTACCAAAACCACAAATACCAAAATTTATGGCGGATTAAAACCAAACTTGACACAGAACAATAAATGTAGTCATAAAATCACGTATCAAATTTCAGATATTCAAGTTATGCACTTACATGCTTGTTAAAGTAAAGGCCGACAGGTGGTCAAATTCCCAATGGATTTAGTTCCAAATCTGATAGGCATCTGTTGTTCAGATTTTTAATTTATGTACCAAATTTTATTCACCTAGCCCTCTTCGATTTATTTACTTATATTTGGATACTTATGTTAACTTATATTCGGATACTTATGTTAACTTATATTCAGATACTTATGTTATGATCGGATACTTATGTGAACTTATATTCGGGCAGTTGGACTAACAGCCTTCCTCTAAATGGATTTCGTTTGGAACTTTTTTTTAAAAAAATCTACAAATTTAGAGTGGGATCTTATTCCAAATATCAAACGTCTCTTTTTTATTTATCTTGCTCACAGATAGACATAATTCCAAAAATGTGTTTTTCGAACTCAGAGAGATCCGAAATGCGTCAGATATAGTATGAATAGTATAGATGAAACACAACAGAATAGATACGTCAAAATTTCAAATTAAAATTTTTAGACAATTACAATACTTTCTCTTCATATTCTTTATATGAGAAAAAATAAAAAGAGGTAGAAATTCCAGGAAGCAATTTAAAAAAAAAATGCTTTTAGCAAGACAGATTTATCGAATTTTGCTGGCGAAACAAGTTGCCTTTAATACAAGCTAAAACAAATAACAACAGATAAAACAACTTTTAGCAAATTTCATGTTTTGAAAATCAACTTTTAAAATTTCTTAGAAAAAAATATCATTTAAAATCTCACAGAAAGCTTTACGAATATTTAAATCTACCGAAATATCTGAAAAGATTCGTTTAAAAGGAAATCCATTTCATTCATCGTGTTATACAAATTTTCTTCGTGAATATCGCACCATTTTATTATTAAGAGACGTGATTATGGAACTAAAATATTTGTCTGCTGCCAAATCTCACAAGATTTCTCTCCAAAAATTCTTTAAAAAGAATTGATGTGAATTTAGAAAATAAACTCATCCTCCAAAAACTCTGTTAAGCAAATGGTATACAACTTTTCTGCGAAGAATCTAAATAACCTCAATTAAAATCAGGAATCCTAATGCATTTTTGCCCTGATGCCATCCTTTTTAGTAGAAAAAATAAATAAATAACGAATAAAATAAAAAAAGTCGCCTTCACTAATCTGGCATCGTCTGTGGAGTTTTTAGCACTAAAAAGGGCAAACAAATTCGGTCCGACGCACTAGCCACTCATAGCATGGGATTCTGTTTGAGAGAAAAAGCATCGTCTCGTACCTAAAACCCGAAAACAAGACGCAAAAATATATATATCTAAAATAAAACAAGAAAAAAAATGCAAGGAGAAAGCATTCCTAAAAGAGAAAAAAGGAAACGGAAGGGAAATAATAAAACTAAAAGTAAAATAAAAAAGGATTTTGTAGCACGTAATACGGCTCCGTTTAAATCCGTCCCAAATCCAAAATCCATTGGAGGTAAGTAAATTTCACTGCAGCCCAATAACAATACCGGCAACACGAGGAAATAGCTACTAGCCGAAAAGTAAAGCACAAAATAGCTTATACAAAAATAAAAATAACTGCAAGCAATAAGCGCGAGAGAGGAGATTCGTTCGTTTCGCGTATATATCCGCATAAAAAATCACGGAGGGTGCATTACTAGGAGGTATTTGCCGTCGTATTACATGCGCAGTTATTTAATGGACGTACTTTAAGGGGAAAGACTTTGGAAAAAGGGGTGGCCGGGGGAGGAGTTAGAACGTTAGAGGAGCTATGTGTCTTCCTGGCCTATCACTCAGATGTTTGCGTTCCATCCGGTTAGGAACACAAGTGGACGAATAAATGGGCCGAGGAATTATGGGATAGGGGTGGGTTTTTGCAATGCAGGGGGCTGGTTACAAATTGTTCCGATTTAATATCATTATAAAATGTTTAGGGGTTGTGGAGTGGGCATATTATGGTAAAAATTGTCGGCAAACCATGAGGCGGGGGGTTAAGAATGGGAGTGAGAGAAATGGGCTATAGCTTTCAATTTTTGCAAAATAAAATGACTCATTTTATGTGGTGCAATTACTTATTTCTGTCTTAGAAATTTTCTTAAACATCGTATATTCCTTTTTATTTCTTGCGCTGTTATAATGTAGAGATTTGAATTACAATCGCAAAATAGTGGTTACTGCTCTCCCATGGGTTACCTCATATATTTCCATAATATAAATGTATTTATATTTTTAGTTTAATTGTGTAGTACAAAGAACCAAACGGAATCTCAATTCAATAATTTTATTAGATATTTAATGATATACCAAATTATATTTTACCAATTATTTACCATGACATACCAAATTATTACATACCAATTTCATGCAAAGCCTGTGTATCAAATTTCAGCTGCCTGTTTCGTATTCTGTTTTTTATATTTTCAGATATGCACAGTCAGGTAGATAGATAGCTTTAGCTAAATGAAATTGTTACAAACTTTGATACTGATTTATAATTTTGATGTTAAAATCAGAAGCTAAATATTATTGCTCAAGGCTTTTGAAATTTTAAGTTATTGTTTTTACACAGAAGTAGACTTTACTTTCAAGTGTTGAATTCAAAATTTGACAGAAATCTGCAATCTTGGTGAAAAGACTACTTACTAAATCTCATTCATCTAGATGAGTGAATTTTTTTTTTATAATCTTGTTTATAAGCAGAAAAAAAATATTATTTCATTTTTTTTTTTTGACATATAGAGATTTGTAGAGATTCATCGAAATTTTGAAGTTGAAGTTGAAGTTGAACTTTTTAAGGGTATATTTAATTTATACGTTTGTACCTCGTATACAAAAAAAAAATAGTCGATCAAAACGTTATTTTTTATAATATTCAGACATTTTTGTATTTTTTTTATTGTATTTTTCAAATCTAGATTCGTTTAGCTGCCATTGAACAAAAGAAATCCATCAAAAAGAAAGAAGCTTGGTATCCAAAAGTGTACTTAACAAAGATTAAATCCGTGATAAAGATATTATCCAGTAAGTCTTTCTTGAAATCCAAATACTTTTTCCTTCATTGAATCAATCAGAGAATCTAAATGCAATTTTTTTATATGTATAAAAGTTAATAACCATATAAAATTGCCGGAAAATTTCTTTTTTTCAATGCATTCTTTTATCTATTAACAGATCAAATGAATTCACTGTTTTCTGAAATTCTTGCTATTTTACTTAAAAAGTTAATTTATCTCTTTAAAATATTGCTTTCTGCTTCAAGGAAAACATGTAAAAAACCCGTCTTGGTTAATTAAAAAATGCAAAATTTTAATTAACGTTCAGCAAACTCAAACTTGTAATTTTTACTATCCATTTAAATGGCATTTTCTATTTCAAGAACGTGTTAAATTATTGATTCAATTAGGATTCCACAGAATTACTAACATGTTTATGGATTAAGCATAGTTTTTGTATCGAATTATAGTATCTTTATGCCACCTTACAAATTAGAGAAGCGGTAATTCAATCCGGATGATGCACAAGCACGGCCGCTAAAAGGGTTAAATTTATTTATTGAATGATAGCTTAAAAAAATGTCTTTCACTAGGTGAATAAAGTGTAGACAATATCATTCTACTGCACAATATTTCAGTCAATGACAGCCTATAAGATTTTGCTTGCATTTGGACAATCATTGGATAAAACAAAAAAGCAAATGTACATTCGTAAATCAACAATCTAAAATCAAAAATACACTCATGCTCAGAAAGGGAAAAGTAGGAATTATGGTAAATTGCCGAATTTATTTTCTTAATACCCACTGTCCCAAAAGCAAGCGCATGCGTGAATGTGCTGTGTTTGGAAATTAAATTTTACTGCGCTTTTTTTCAGCCAGTTATTGTTCCAATGCATATGTAGCTCAAGACTATTTAACGTTATAAAGTTGTAATAAATTTATTTTATTTATTAAATAATATTGATTTTGAATCTGCATGGATATACTGGATGGTCCGAGTCATTTTGAATTTTGTGTTGAAAAATAAAAACAACACATTAGCCGAAAAATTTAGTTTCTATGTTTCCACAGAATACAATCATGAAAATGTCTGGTATGCGATGCTATATTTAACGTCTACATGTACTTAGAACATTTTTTTAAATGGGAATTTCGATATGCTAGCTCGCTTCTCCTCAAAATTGAGTTGTTTTTTTTTTTTTAAATTCAAGACATGAAGAATTAATATACGCACAAGATTAACATGAAATTAATGAAACATTTAAATTTATACTCGGTTTACATTCAGCCAGTTATAAGACGGCAAATAGGAAGCGCATGCGTAGAAAGAGATTGATTTATGTTTGCCAAAATTTCATAAGATAGATTCAGGCATTCCATGCTTTGCTATAAATTGCTGTTTTGGTGTCCTTGAATTTTTTTCACTGCGTTATCGTATTACAATTATGGATATTTACACAAAGAAACATAGTAAAATAAAAAGAAGGTCAACATACCTAAATTTGGAAATCTATGGAAAAGAAATGGCAATTAAAATGAAAAAAGAATACAACCTCACATCAGAAAGAGCAATATTGACGAATTGATCTATAATAAGTGATCAATGTTTTAATGCCAAAAAACCCGCCAAATTCTACAAACGCATGCGCGATAAGAAAAAATCCAGTACAGCGGCATGTAGTTGTCCTTCTACCGAACAGCATTTTATAACCTTTCGACGCATGCGCTGCCTACTTGCCGTCTTATAACTGGCCTAGTGTAAACCAGCCATTATATAATGTGTTATGTAATAGGGACTTTTAGTTTGTTCTTGGATTATGATTACAAGTTCAATCGTTGATACAATTAAAAATTTGTCATATATGTGAGCTTGATGAACATTGAGTCAACCGTTAGGGGATTGTAACGCTTCCCCATTTGTGTGGCATGGAAGTCTGAAGAGTAGACTGACAGCTGAGTGTCAACTTTGTCATCAACTCAACTCAGAATTATGAAGTTCGTAACAAAACTTAGCCATTATTTAGGTTCCAAATGGGAGTTAACCAAACTAAGAAATCAAATGTATCTTAATTGGTTATTGAATAAAAACCGAGGAATTATAAATAGCTTTCTAAGATTGGCAGTGCTATAGTAAATAGAGTATCATAAAGTAACAAATATTTTTTAAAAAAATAAAACGACTTGGAATTCGACTTCCAAAATGAAAAAAAAAAATATTAATCATAAATTCAGGGAAATTTGGAAATATAAGTTTGAGTGGCTGACGAAATTGAATATAACTATATAACATCTATCTAAAGGAAATCTAATGAAATTATTGCTAATAAATAAAATATTCCAAATTAAATTAGAAGTAAATAGAATGATTTGCCCAATTTTAGTGTCATTTGATTAAAGTATAAAATAGAAAAATATCCTGATATAATAATTTTGTAAATTAAAAAAGGAGTTTATTATTTATAATGGAAAATTAAAAGGCTAATCTAAAAACATCTTTTTAACTTTTGACTTAGTTCCAAAAATGAGTTAAAGAATATGAATTTTTTAATAGTAACGAAATAATGCTTCTACATTTTAATAGAGATATCATATTTACTTTTCTTGGAAGATTTATCGATATCAATTCTTTTAAAAAATTAATAAAAGCCATTAGACCCTTATTTTATATTACAGTGAAACTAGCTTGAAAAAAAAATTCGATATTGTAGTAACAAATTTAATTTGTTTTAATCGAGTTTCATAATAATTTTTTTCTCAATTTTCAAATATCGTCAAATTAGTTAGTAAAATCAAGGCAATTAGTGTCAGTAAAATTTCATTTTTTTTTTTTTTTTTTTTTTGTATTTTGACTTTTAAGTGTTTTATAGATTAAACAATCCAGGTGAAGAAATGCTGCGTTTTCTCTCAAATAATGTGAGCTCAAATTACTTTAATCGATAAAATATATGCAATGTCATTGTAATAGCCCATAAATTGTAATTTGTTTTATAAGGGAAAGTCTTTTAATTTAAAATCTAATAAGGTAAAAGCCAGTTACAAATAGGGATTATTTTTAGAAACCAACGTCTTTGAAATAAAAAGAATAATGCCTCATTTCCCAAATAAATGCAGTCGATTCATTGTCACTTGTTTGCCGTAAAATATGTTGTGCCAGTTTCATTTTAGAATTCAAGGTAAATATTAACAGAGGTAAAATAATACAAAACAATGTACAAATGATATTAGAAGACAATCAATTACTTTCAACATGTTAAAATAGCTTAAAGTGATTCGAATCCATTATTTATTTATTTACAGAAGCAAAAAAAAATTAAGAATGCATACAAATAAAAAAATATTTTGTTAACAAAACCGAAGTTTTATTATCAAAAGAATTTTTGTTAACCTGTGAAATTTTTTTTAGTTACAAAAAAAAAATTTATTCGCAAAAAAATTTGTTATCTGTATTATTATTGTAATGACGGCGAGACAAGCTTTACACGAAAAGTAGGAATGGAATACCCAAGATTAAATTATTTGTAGAAACATTCTGATTTTTACTTTCTCATACATGAAGATAGAGGAATATTGTAATTCGTTAAAAGATTTAAACTTGAAATTTCGATATATCACCACGTTTCATATCTTCCTGAGTCAGAAAAATATTTTTTTGGCATTATATGTACCTGATATTATCACGATAACTCAAAAACGCTTTAAGCTAGGCTGATGTAATTTGGTATATGGAGTTATGATTACATTTGTAGGTTTGTATCAAAGTTTGAATAAAATTCATTCACAAGAAGTCTGGCTAGTCGGTCGAATACAAGTGAACTCGATAACTACAAATCGCACAGAGCTAGGTAGATGAAATTAGGTGCACAGGTTTAGCATCTAAAATATAGACTCTTATCAAATTTTGAATCAAATCAAATTATTAATCGTCTGTCAGTCTGTACTTTCGCATGTATGTAGACGCAATAATTCATAAACGGAACGCCTTAGATCGATGAAATTCGGTATGTTATCGTGCGACTACAACTCTAGTTTTGTGTCATTGTTTAACACCAGCCGGTCGGCAAATAGGTGCCCAGGATACATTCTCGTGATAGATTCAGAAAAAAAATGCTAGATTCACGTCAAATATCTTATTTTTTAACTGTCGTTCACCAAGCATTTGTAGCCTTATTCAGAGTCCATAGTACTACGGGGGGGGATAAAAAATATTGGAGCGTATATGAGAAAAAGCGTATATTTCGGGGTTTTGATTCAGGAAAGTTCCTATTTTGCAGGGTAATGCAAATGCAGTACTCTTCTTACATCTTACTGAATGTTGTGTTTTTTAGTCTTAAATACTTTGCAATCAAATAGAGTACAAATTAACAAACTAATTCATGGTAAATAAATGTAATCTGATAAATATTTGAGTAAGCAAATTAACGACATATTAAGCAATGAAGAATCTTCTATACACTTTAGATAAATTTATTTTAATATATATCACGAAAACGAATAATTCTAATATAAATAAATACCGTTTTAAATAAATCATAGGAACTACAAAATACCTTTCTTATATGCAAGTTAGATTTATATCCTTTCTATATTAATAATGAATTAGAATGTGAGCATGTTTTGGCGGTCTGTAGAAAAGACAGTTTGATTTATAGATACTAAACTTGGCACATATATATTTTGGAATATGGGAATGTGCATCTTCGAGAGATTTTATTGAAATTTTAATTAATTAAAAATTAAGCAAGTAAAGTTTTCGATACTTTTCCGTGATATCTTTTGAAAATATTTCTGTACAAAACT
>JAPMOR010045337.1:10983-66477 GCA_026543865.1 Argiope aurantia | reverse complement strand
AACCTTTTCGAAAGATATTTATAAGTTTTTTTTTTCCTTGTAACGTTTAAGAATTAATGTATTTCCAAATGACAACTGTATCTTTAAATCATAACTTATAATTTCTGCGCTTTATCTAGCTTCGAAGCGAATGCCAAACGACTTTTGTTTTTTCAGATGATTTCTGCCTTTCCGAAAGTATTTATTCCGAACAAGCTTCCACGTTTTTTTTATTCCCCGCCTTTCTTCTTAAAAATGCATCTGAGGTTCGATTTGGAAATCCGTCCAGTTTTCGTTCCCATACCCAAAGTAAAACCTCCCGGATTCGACCAATGGCATGGCGAGGATTTGGCTCGACAAAACGCGTCAGTGTTTCTAAAAATCTCGCCTCTAGACAACCGGTTTGATTTACGATCTTGCAAAATCCCTAAATTTTAAATTGAAATTCCACGGGGATCAGCAAGGAGCTTCGCATACAAAAGGAATTCTTCGGCGTGGAATACCGGATAAGAACGAAAGCTGATGCAGTAAATACACCAGGAAGTTAAATTCTCAGTCTCATGCAATATTTAGCACTTTTTCTTTAATAAAAAGAATCCCCCAAAATGCGGAAACGGTCTTAAAATGAATATTTTAGATAAAGAATTGTTCGGGGGAGGGGAATAATCTCAGATGGGAAGCGTAGTTAGGGTTATGGAAGAGGCATTCTTTCCGCAAACTACTGGTAATAAATTTTATTTAGTGACAATATTTTATTAAGACACTTATTTAAGGTAGTTTTTTACTGTTCTTAAGTTATTTACATTCTAACCACGTAAAGTAAATGGAGCCCCATGTTTCATCGCATAATTTTTTTCTACCTTTTTGTATGCTTTTACAATCTTCTTATGAATAATTTTGAAGAATAATCCGTTGAATTTATTTTCTTTGCAAACTAATTATTCTTAGTATCGTATGAAGCCAGTTAAGTAAAATGCAATATGATTCAAATAAAGCGACAGTTATTTAGTTATCCACTGTGTAAAAATTATTGTTTGATTCATAACCAAATTTTATGCGTATATTCACCTCACTACGTGATTTCGATGTCAGAAGAAAGGAGGAAAAACTTAATATTTTCCCTAACAGTATAAAATGGTAAATCGGTACTAAAAGTTTGGTTATAAAGTGAAAGCATTTTAAATTCTTATGTCTATTTAGTGATTGCAAAAGATAACTTTTCATTATACTTCAATTTCAGTGACTATGACACTAATTCTACAAGATCGAATGTTTTTCATCAATCACATAATAATGCTGTCGTCTGTAACGCTGGGAGGAAATAAAAATATCCTTTCCCTTCTAGTCAGCTGCATTATCGTGTGAAAATTCCCGAACTTTTCTTTTGGTGACCAGCAACTAAGACAGGCGCTTTTCTATCGGTGTGCGAATAACCCCAGTACCACACATATGTTCTACAATATAATATAATATTAAACAATATTCATAATACTGTCAAATTTTGAATAATATAACATCGCACAATATTGTGCAATCCATGCTGTGCTATTTGGGAAGCCTAAGTATGAATAGATAGTGTTACGAAATTTCCGGGGTTTGTTTGGATAGTGGAAGTTATATGGTGTGGAGAACGCTCAATCTATTGGCGGCAGTAGAAAAAGAAACAACGACGTTTATTTACACGAAGACGCACAGGACAGCACAAAGACGACAACTATATACAGCATAGAAGACGATTATCTTCAACCGAGACGTGCAGCATACAACAGCATACACAGCAGCATACAACGGGAATCTACTGATGACAGTAGCGCACAGCTTAGTTCAGCACTAGCTTGACTCCGTCGCTGCTCTGCTAATGCCTGGAAGACCAGTTCTTCACCGTCGATTCCGACTATCAGTCTCTGTCGAGTCCGGCTACTCTTCTCTGTCGCTCTCGACTACGACTACTCCGCTCTGTCGCTTCCTACTGCGACTACTCTGACTTCGACTACTGCTACTCTGACTGGCAGCTTCAGACCCTTTTATAGGTCTCAGGAGGCGGGGCTAGAAGCCGCTCAACCAATCAGGAACGTTCGAGGCGTATCTCGGTTCCTACTGGACGGATCGGGAAAATTCTCGATGTTTCGGTTCGGGTCTCGATGTTTCAGTATAATCTATTTTAGCGCCAAAGTCGCCAAATGATCGCCAAGTTTGTCGCCAAGTTCTGGGACCTCCGACGCGACACCCGGACTCCGTCCAATACCGATGACTTTAAAACAGTCTTTCTGATGATGGAACAAACTATGCTGGGAAGCTGAATTGCAGGTTTGTAACAATAGCAAAGGTCAGTGAGCTGATGCCTGTAATTTTTATTATCTTATATTTATGATGATCCATAATATTCTTCCCTCAGGGATCAAAGTGAAAATTATTACTAGTATTTTCTTTCAACATTTTTTTTTAATTTTGCATCTAGTATTGCATTTCACCCCCTCTATTAGTTTATCATTGTGCGTTTCAATTCGATTTTAATGATTAATTTTGATTTGAGCGTTCGTGAACACAACGAACAGAGAAGATTTGATTTCAGGGGAAGAAATTTTTAATGTTACTACATATTTACATTTAAAGTGTACTGGAAATAATGATATTTTAAAATCTTAATTTAATCCAAATTAATTTACAAGGCTTTATCTTAATGTAGCCCATAGTAATTTCATTCTCTTATTTCCTGATCCCATTCCACTTTTTCTATCTAATTAATTCAACAGAAGCTTTATAAAATTGCTGAATCGGCTGAAAGCCTAAACGTTCCCACACTCCGAGTGAAGGAACAAAATATCGATGAATTGACAAATTCTTCAAATAGACCCCTGTATTTCCTTTGCTTTTTTATTGACATGCCATGGAAATCCCTCTTAAAACATCACAGTATATAAAACGGGGATAATTTGTTTCTCCCTCTTTTTACGCCACTTCTTGCTTAATCTGTTGCTGTGGGCGGACGTGCCTTGTCCGCGCCTTCTTGTAAATAAATATGCTTACCCGGATAGATTAAACCGAATTTAAAAATGCAAAGTCTCTTCAATGTCTTCGAAACTACATTCTGCTTCAAACAAAATAATGCTTACATATATAATTTATATGTTGAGAGGGAGAGAGAGAGATCTTGAATGTATTTCAATTTTCATTAGTTAATCTGTGATAGTCATATCCGAGATATTGTTAGCAAAACAACAACCCATCTAGACGAACACATCTTCTGGTCTGAATAGAAACATTAATAGTTGAGCTGTTTTTCAACATATTTATCCCTGAAACTGAAGCACTTGGTATATTATGATATAGAGTTTTGTATCCCTGTGTACCAGAAGTCCATCTTCAGGGATCCCTGCTTATACAGCTTAGTTATGTGGTAAAGGGGTGACTGGCTGTAATTAAAGTCCATCGTCAAGGATAGAAAGCAACATTTGATCAGAGTGTGTTACAGATACGATGGCCTTTTGCACCCACTTGGCACAGAATTCTCTAAACAATAAATGCTTCGTGACCGTTCGTGTAACAATGACAGTGATCTTTTCGGTAACAGACTGCTTTTCCTATAATCGTCAAGAGATGGCACTGCTTCATTAACTTCGTATATTCACCATTATTGATAAGCGACTGAGAATTACTACTGCCACCATTAATATTTTGACAAATTTCAGAAAATTACTTGCAATAGCTATTTTTTCATGACGATTGGTTGAAACTTTTGACACCGTTTACTATTCCATTGTACCTATGTTCTGTTCTCTCAAAAAATTCATTGCATATCAATTCTCACGGCTGGTAGAAGAAAGACTAATATATGATATTTTCACAGAACTCCAAAATGACATCATTTTAGAGAGTATCAAATTTTACATACGATAACCACTTTATAAATACTATAGAGTAATAAAGGGGAGATAGGTTATATTCTACCGGTATATATAAACTATCTCTAATATCACTCGCAAGGAGTATGTTAACCAGTTGCAAGAGATGAAAGATTACAGCAAATGAATGAAGTAATCTGCAAATTTATTAGAATAAGAGATAGATTATTATCTAATTATATAGCACCTATTCTATTCGCAAACAAAATGTTAATTTCTAGGTAAAATTATAAAATTCGACCTTGAATTTTTTCCACGCACTTTTTTTTTCAAAACCTACTTTAAAATTTACATTTCCACAATTAAATATAACTATATCTTAAATAAATCCACATTTTGCTATAACCAAAAAAGAAAAAAAAATCCTGTCCAGGAAACCCCTAACTTAAAAACTCAATCCTTAGTTACCCTCTATTCAGTCAACCCCTAGCAGCCCGCCGACTTTATTACACCGAACGGAATTGCGCTTAGCGAAACGATTCCAGGGTTACCTCGAAACTACTTATCCTAAAAGTAAACAAATGAAAAACAACTCTTTGAGGTGGCTTCGAAAAACCATTCCATTGTTATGGCGGACAAACCTCGTTACAGCGTCATTACGGAAACAGCCTGTTCCAAAACGCGATCGTTTGCTACGTGGCTCACTAACTTCTTTTAGCTTGCCGGTGTAATGGGAGCAATCTTTTTTAGTCGCAATGACCCCTGTGAGACAGCTATTACGACATGGAGAGGCTGAGAAGGGAAGGGCTGTAACAAGGGTAGGTTAAACAGATTTATAGCGGAGAATTCTAACAAAGAATTCTTTGGTTCGAACAAGAGTGATGAAGGATTTCGAAAAGTGTTAAGTTTAAGTTTTTGATATGGGAAGATGGTTATCAGAAATGAAAAAAATGTTACGATGTATTTCTTAAGCATTTAAATGCTATAATTCTCTGTTACAATTCGTGTATTTTTTAATAAATATTTTGAATTTGGTTATTTGTAATTAAATAAATTGGAAATCATCAGGTAGTCTATTTTTAATCTTTTTACTATCTCGTATACAAGATACACAAAAAGAAAGAACTGTAAGCGTGAAATAAAAACAAAAAAATAAAATAAAAAATAAAACCGAAATTTTGACGAATTTCACGTTTTAGATTTCTTTCAGTCCGAAAAATACATTTTTGGCATTGTGTCTGTCAGCAAATTCGTGACTCAAAAAATAAATAAACAAAAATATAAACAATAAATAGAACTCGAGATTTTTAACCAGTCTTACGTTTCAAAACATCCTGCGTTTATAAAAAACAATTTATTTTTGGCATTATATCTTTCTATCTAAAATGCTTTGAGCTGGACGGATGAAATTTGGTAAGTGTCTTTACATAAAATTTATAGATTTCTATCAAATTTTAAGCGAAACCCATTTAGGGCAAAGTTGTTTATCGACTATCCAAGTGCAACGAAAATGAATTCTTCAAAATGTGAACAGCTAGATAGATAGAATTTGGTATATTTAGATCAAATTTTGAACCGAATCCACCCAGAGGATGACCATTTGTTTGTCTGTATTCATTATTAGTCACATGTAATACACGATAATTCAAAAACTTAATAACTTAAATAAATGAAATTTGGTATGTGACTTTACGGCTAATGTAGTTCCATATCAGATTCTGGTTTCAATAGGTGGAGAACATAAATCTAAAATAAACATTCGGAGTTCTGGTGCTTGTGTAATTACCGCATTTCAACAATTACTCGCCGGAAATCGCACACTCTTAGGCTTTTTCGTAAATATTGTACGTCAATGACGATTATGATTATAGAAATGTGATTAAGGATTTTAACTAGTCAGATATCGATTTTGCTATGTTTCATAAACATATATATCAATTGTCAAATATTCATGTCGAGACGATAAGAGAGAAAAACTCAAATAACATATGCCGCAGAAGTCATCTAAGGCAAGAGTAATTTGATAAAATAGGTAACTACATATTGTATCAAAATAAGCCATTAGATTTATTTCTTTAATCACATAATACGCCTTTTTAAGTAATATTCAAAATTATTATTAGATATTTGATTAGATATTTCCATTGGTCCATATGACCTCAAATTCCTAGTTTAGGTTCCGATGGAGCTGGTAATTGTTCTACTCAGAATAATGAGGAATTGAAATTTGTTAAGAAAACCCTGAATATTTAGGAAGCAGTTTGAAAATAGTTCGAAACTTCATTCGTTTTGAATGCAACGCAATGTCATAAGTAACAATGACGTGCAACAGCAGCAACAACAACAAAAAATTGTAATATTCATTTTTCTTGGATTGCATGGATTGCAGAGATTTCAGCTTTCAACAAACTAAACATCAATCACACATTTCTGAAATATCACTTCCAAAGTTGTGGACCACGAAAAACCATGTTCAGCTCTTGGCCACAAGATCGCATGTTGAAATTCCATATAAAATCATTCTAGGAGATATCGTAGGTAATATTTTAGGATGTTTCCAGAATACATTTCCTTGCTTTTGATTGCAGAGTCGTAAATTTTGGTGATTCTGACTCGCTAAAATGTCTTGCCTTTTTTTTTTATGTATAAAACAGTATAATTTTTAACAACAAACGTCCGAAAAGCGTTCAATGATATTTATGACAAATATTAACTGATTTCAGTGTCTCCAGATGCATTTTCAAGCTAAAAAGACTCAAGAAATATTGAAATCTATTAGAACCGACAGCAGATCATATCACAATAAATACTTATTAAATTAGAGAAAAAAGACAAAGAAAAAACTTCCAAAATTGAAAATTTAAAAAAAAAAATGATTTTCGTTCAGGAACTTGGGCCTAAAACTCTCTGTCTTATTCTCTAATAAATTTATTATAGTTATAAAAAATCATTTACAAAATTGTAGAGCTCCTTCTATTTAGTTTGAAAATAAATCTTGAAAGGAATAATGCTAAGAACAAACTGTGTGAAAGGGCGTTTGTAGGTCGCGACTTATCGTATACCGGGATACCGAATACCAGTATTTTGAGCCATTTGTACAATTTTGTAATACCGGTATTCACAAGTTTAAATACCCTTTTTTCGGTACTCACTAGAAATATTTTAAATTGTCTCCACTATACATTCAGGGATCGCCAACATAGCAGAATAGAATACGTTCTTGTTTTTATGTCTCCCTAATGGACGAAATTAATTAGACTGTGAATACAAAGTTGCATTTTATAATTAAGAAAAGTGATAAAATACTGTTTGACAATAGATTTTAACACCCTCCGGGTTTTTGCGCATGCGTTAGGACGGGTTTATTTCGACAAAATTGGGCTGAGAGGAAAGATGAAAGGTGGAGATATTTACATTTAACAATGAAGACTCGCGGTTTTATGAAACGTAAACATTACAGATAATTAGTAATTCAGAAGGAAAAAAGTACTAACGCATAGTAAAATATTTCAGAGCAATTTTTATTTAATATAAGGAATATAAACATTAAATTATGAAGAATAAATAAAAAATTTCTGTTCTTGAAATTTTGTAATTATTTTTTTACAAAATAATAATGATCTTTTTTATATTAAAATGTTTCTTTTTTATATGTTATTAAATTTTTTCAGGAATATTTCAATTCCCCGTTTTCTGCTTCTTGGTCACAATGATATTATGTAAAATTCTAATTTATTAACAGCTAATGTAACAATAAATTTTATGTTGCAGTCACTGAAAGAACAGTACACATCACTATCAGAGTAATTATGTATTACATTGAAAAATTGCACAGAAGAAAGGCATACCGAAATAGAAAATGTCTTATGGTATTTACATAATATTATAATGATTTTAAAAATGAAAATGAAAAGGAATAAAAGAGACTAACCAATTCAAATCTGATCAAGTTTATAGAAAATGCTCTTAAAATTTTTTACTCACAAACCTATCCACATTCAGAAGATTTCGGTACAATTATCGAAAATTATAATGACATTAATGTCGATAGTGAAAAGGAATTGTCTCTTGAACAAAAATTAGAATTAGCGATAAATAAAAAAATTTCCACAATCCAAAATACAATACAGAAATCAGCTATATCCAAAACCAACCGACGGGAAATCTATTTAAAGATGAGGGATTTAGAGGTAAATACTTGGAAAAGGTATATCGCGCATTGCTAACAGTACCACCAACTAGCGTACATGCCGAAAGAGCATATTTAACAGCAGATAATTTTTGCACAAAATTACGTTCGAGGCTTAATGACAGTACAATTGATGCATTATGTTTTTTAAAATCACATTTCAAAACTTTGTAATAGCATCACAGACTGAATAGTCATATTTACACTTTTTTGTGATTTAAATAAATAAGATGTTCCTTTCTTTTTTTGTGCTTTCTTTATGTACTGTTATAATTTATAAGTTACAAATTATTTTTTCTGATATTTACATTCTCAAATGAAACTGGCAAATAAAACAAAGAAACACCTGTGTTTTCTTTCTTTTTCTAAAATTTCTACTACTGGTATTAAAACCGGTATCCCGGTATTAAGATCTAAAAAATACCGAATACCGTTATTGAACTTTTGGTCCGATATTGCAATCCCTAGTCGCGACTTTCTAAAACTGTGATGTATTAACTCACAGTCTTTGAATAAAAAAAAAAATGTCGACCCGATGGATTAGAGCATTTTGAACGAACACACACAAAACAAGTATCTGCGGATTGCTCCATTTTATTTCTAATTTTTAGCATAAATGTGCTGAAAATAGCGACCAAACAAATGCGCGGTTTAGCCGTCTTGCTCTTATTATTATTGCGCCAAAGTATCTTTACATACTAAATCAACGAAAACCTGATATCAGAAATCAACGAACACCCGATTTCTGATATTTTCCAGATATTATTTGAGAAAGAGGAGTGATAATTGCGTTGCCACCAGTTGGCGTAGTAACCGATCTCATCCTATAGAAAAAGGTCACTTTAGTATAG
The DNA here is from genome assembly GCA_026543865.1 of Argiope aurantia. Taxonomy (NCBI): domain Eukaryota; kingdom Metazoa; phylum Arthropoda; class Arachnida; order Araneae; family Araneidae; genus Argiope; species Argiope aurantia. The sequence continues at coordinate 57,616 of JAPMOR010045337.1, read as the reverse complement.
CACCAATTTTTTGGTAATAGTTGTCGCCATTCTCAAGTTAATGTGAGGTAGAATTACTTTAGTGGGCATCACATATATTATCCAATATGGAGATCACTTCATCGGGCTCCGACATCAGGAAACTCTAAATCTGTAGGTTTGCATTTATTAACTACTGAGCAGGTGTTGTATTTTTAACCTATGTTAGGGTTCAGGGTTTTTCATGTAAAGAATGAACCAATTTTTTTTTTCATTCGTGGCCTTTTATAGATTAAAGAGCAATTTTGTAAGATTTGGGATTCCCGTTTAACTGTCAAAACAAATTTTTAAATTTATTTTTCAATTGATATGTTTTAAGACACAATAAATCTAATGAGGACTCCATTAGTACACACGATTTCTTGTTAACTGACCATTTAAATTACGTAAAGCAACAAAATGAGCACTTTCTTCTCTTTCACTCGTTATATTTGTCATTTTTTTAAAAAAATTTTCGGGTTATATTTTTGCCCAAAAATTTCATTTCAGACAAAGATGATAAATCAAGACCTTTTAATTGTATATTTTCTTGGACACTGCCATATATATATATATAATGAAATATTTTTTTTTCTATTAAAAAATGAAAAGAATAATTAGTCATGAATATGAAAATGAAAATAACAATATTCAACAGTCAGCACGTGTATTAAATTTCTTTTAACACGATAATGTTTATAGGCTGAATGTAAGTTACATGCTTGATTAAAAAAAAACCATTCAAGTTGCTATGTAAGCAGACCTTTGGGTTTAGCCAATTTTGACATGTTTACATCTTGGTTTGCAGACATATGCTAAAAAAAATTGTTTTAAAAAATTTAAATTAAAAAAAACTAATATATTAAGATCGTTTGTCAATAAATTCAGGACATATTATTGCACAAAAACCAGTTTTACAGCACTTTAAAAATACTATTATCTTTCTTTACAATTTTTTTCTTGTCGCTTTTGACAGAAAGAAAAACAACTCATAATTAATTATATTTTAAACAAGTGTTTTCATCACTGAATTCACAGTTATGTACATTAAATGATACTAAATATCTTTTTTTTGTGTGTGTACACTATTGCTGTTATATAATGACTAAAATTTTTAAAAAATGGAATAAAATATCTAAACAAAAAAAAACTTTTATGCTGTGAGTTTTAAACTAGAAGTTGAATATCCTTTTAATTTCTTTTTCTTCATAGCTTTGTTTATTAATAGAATGACATAAATATCAAATTCAGATATCTTGAATTGGTGGTGTCTTATGTTAAATCACTGTGGGAGTGATTTTATAGTTGATCTATACTGCTTGGAATGATTTCTAGCATAAATTAAATTCCTCCTACTTCAATTAATTTTGAATAAATTAATAATTAATTATTTTTATAATTTTTCTCTTCATGAAATTTATTTTCAATAAAGAAATTTTAAGTAAGGAATTGTTGATTAATCTAATTAATAATTTATAACAATCTTTTCCATTTATTTTGCTCTAAAAACTAACAATGCATAATTCTTTTAGAAAGAAAATGATAACTCATTGCTTTGCATTGAATTTTTTACCCATGGAATTTTGTTTTTTATATAGATGTTTGGTAATATATGAGCCATTTTCTTTGAAAGTGGTGTTAAGTACACACTTAGCAAAATGTTAGTTAATTATAACAATGGCTGCAATCTGCTAAGAGCTTTTTCATCTACTAACAGTTCCTGAAAAATCCTTTCAAAATTTTATCAACATACATTTTGAAATTACAAATATAATTATTCAAAGTAGTGGAAATCCACTTTCCACAGACATACTATTTAGTTCAAAACTTATACCAGATAATTTCCCTGCTTAATAATAGTAATAATTTGCACTGAGCAAAATAGCAATTTAAAATCAACTTTAATATGGAATAAAATTGTGCAATCTTCCCAAAATGTCACAAATTTTTATATTCTGGACATTCTCAGCAACTAAACGATGCCAATTTTTAGAACTATCAAGACATCCAGATGAAGGGGAAAAAATTACTGCATGTTTTCTAAAGATTATTATACCATCATAAAACAAAGCCGAAAACCTTAAAAGAATTGAAATGAAATTAGGATTTTGTGTCGACGAAACCACTAGAAAATGCAATTCTAAGATGAAATTATACTAATGGAGAAAAGGCTAAAGATATGTTGGATACTAATGGCTAAAGATATGTTGGATAAGGCTTTTAAAAAACAAACTAAATACATTTCTGCATAAAACTTCATTTGATGGAAAAGCAGAGTTTAAATCACTAAACTTATCCCCTAGAAAAATGACCACAGAAATTTGAAAATATAATCCTAGTACCTTTATATCATCACAACAGGCACCCTTTATCTGAAAAATTTAATAATGGGATAGAACTATTTACTTATATTCCAATACATCATGATTACTTTCAGAAACTTTCTCATAATGATAATTAAAAATGGCTCATTTTAATATGAAGTTGTAATAATTCAAATGGAATTACCTAAAGAAATACTGAAATAAAGCCTATTAATTTAATTTTTTTGATACATTTAATAAAAATTTCATAAAAAATTAGTTAGATTAAACTGAAATCCTATATTTAATATTTCCCATATGTATAATTTTCAAGTTTTGTTGACTTCGAAAGTGGTATAAGACCATTTAAGGTCATCAAAAGTATAAATTTCTTTTAACTGATATACTTTTTAAATGTTAACCATTAATAACTTAAATCAATTTAATATTTTAAAAACATAAAACGAGTATATTAAAATATTTTTTAAACCATTCAAATGCAAACCCTTAAATATCTCAACATAATATAAAATGGACTTATACCCCTTTAAAAGAAAACAGCTCATATCATTCATTCTTATAAAATATGATCAACCAAATGTATTAAAAAATAATACTTATTCTTGTTTTTGTTGTCAGTGCAATTTAAAGAACATTTTCTCAAAAATAACATTTATATTAAATTTAATGTCATGATATAGGAAAAAAAATGTTTTATAAATATAGCAATCATATCTACAAAATGGATAACAAACTCAAATATTTTCCAATTATTTATTTAAGAATCGACTGATTAACACAATAAAAATAAGCACCAGTTCTTCAAAAACAGTATTTTTTTTTCTCCCTTTAAAAATAAGTTGGTTATGGTCACATAACATTAAGAAGACAACTAATGCTTGAAAGTCTACGATTGTGACTTAAATGCATTTAAAGAAAATAGTGAGCACTAGTTAAATTTTAGGACCAACAGCCATTTATATAATTAAAGTAAATCAAATTTATTTAAGTGGAAGAAATGTGTATATTTTTATTGTACTATTTCTATAGAAGGGACTGTACAACATCAGTATTTCATTTTAAAGATCAATTTCAAGATATAAAAAATATATCTGAAGACAATATTATATTTTCTACAATATTAATACTACAAAATATAATGACTAAATAACAAGTATGTATATCTATACATACACAACAATTTTTTTTAAAAAAAATGTACCTACAAAAGAAAACAGAACAAAAATTGTGCCAAAAAATTACGTAAAATAATAAAATACAATGACTAAAAGCTGCTATAAAAACATAGTTAAGAAAAATGGTTCCGTGAACTAAATGAAACTATACAAGTACATTGTGTGCAATTTACACATAAACATTGTCCAAAATTGAGCATTCAGTGAATGTGCAGTTGGCATATTAACAAACTGAGAGACTGATTATTGTATTTGCATGTTTGTGGTTAAATAATGATGTGAAAATGAATCGTGCATGACACTTTTCAAATTTAGATTTTCTGCATTAAAAAAGATAAGTACAATTATTAGAAAATAAATAATAATAATAAAAAGCAAACAGCAAATTAATGAAAAATTCAATAATTCCATTTTGCATTTCAAGAATAACAAGCACCAGAATTCTTTAGAAGAATTTGATTTTAATTGTTTTAAATATAACAATGTATAACATTAATAATGTCTATTTAAATAGAGAATCTCTTTGTACGTTTATTAATGTTAGTTTTAAAACATTTTACAACTCATAAAAATTCGTTATATTTTTCAGTTTATGTAAGGAAATCGATAATGAAAATATGCATAAGACAAAAAAATAAAGTTTATTTCAGCCTTATTTACTTATTAATGCTTTCCATCTTTGGCAAGAAATTTAAATTCAATTAAAATAAATCAAAATAAAAAACAAAGGAACTTGCATAAATGCTGTAATTAATAAAGGCTGTATTTTCATATACACATAATATAGCTACGTCTATTAATTTAAAAATGCCTTAAGCATTACTATCGTTAAACACTGAATGATCAAACACTATACAAATGATTGGAGGTCGCTTGAAATCGTGATAAAACAATGATTTGATGTTTATTATATAATTTTGACTAAAAAGAAAATATTTCTCAAAAACATGAATCAATATGCAATGTTGAATTGTAGGGAAAATAAAGGATACATCAAATTAAATTCAGTTCATAATTAAATTATTGCTTTAAAAATAAAACAAGGTCGCATATTATTGCTTTTTGCATAGTAGTGGTCAAGTGAAATACATATAATAGCTCCATTCGATGTAGATAATCTTTAAAAAAAATAATTTATTCTACAAAATAACTTGACTTTTCACATATATATCTAAATTATTTTTAAAAAATCAAAATTTAACAGTATTCACACAAAAATTAAGTATTTTAGAGACTGTTCTAAATTTTACACAATCAATGTAATCATAAAACATATACAATAATGGTTATATTATCTTGAAAAAACATTAATGGAATAGGAAGATTAAAGTTGCACTTGAACTTCAAGCTAATAAAGCTTTCATATAATAAAGGCAAGATTTATTTTAAACACTTTACACAATAAGTCATTTGAAAATAATACATGAATTGATTGAAGATTCTACTGAAATATTCAGTCACAATTCAACTTTTAAAAAGTACATTAAAAATTGCATAGTTCTTTAAATGAAGATTTTTCAGTTAGAAAGTGGAAGGAAAAAAATATTTCAAAAGAGTACCATTTTATGATTGGCACTAATGACAAATGCTTTAAGAAGGGGAGGGGGGATGAATAAGTATAATTTACAAATGTACATGAATCAAATATTGACCAATGAAAACCAAAACGAACCAACTTATGAGATGGGAATTCCATAAATTATTTTTTAAAGTATGTTAAAGTAAACAGTTAGCATTCTTTCCAATGGTTCTTTGGTTTTAAACCAGCAACAAGGCTACTTGGATGATAAGCCACAAAGTTTAGATTTCAGTGCTTGGTCTTGACATTTAAAAGCAATCTTTCGTTATTTCCCAATCAAAATATCTCCATTTTCAGCAAAGCCAGTCCAAAGAGGCAATAAAGTTTTGGTCATGATAGAATATAAATTAAAATTTATAGTCAGCGTTTCAATGAGCCTTTTGCAGATTTTAGACTGGATCTCAGGGATCCAGTTTTAGATGAAGTTCCAGTAACCTTACTACTGTGTGAACTAGAACTAGGAAGAGGGTCGACTTTTTCCTTGGGTGGCATTGCAGGTAGTGTCGAACGTTGGTCCTCAATACGACCAGATTGCAAACGCATAATCAGACTAAAGAAATCTTCATCTGGCACGGTAGGGGCTGCATGAGCATTGTTGCCATTACAATGAGCCATGGAATACATCTGGTGTTGTCTAGTGGAAATTTCTGGCATGCTGCTTCTTTGGTCTTCTATTCTGCTAGCCTAAAAAGAAAAGAAAAAAAATTATTAATACTTGTAGAAAGCCTTCACTTGAACTTTAAACACAGCAAGTGGAATTTACCCTACAAAAATTACTCATTGGACGGCATTTAAATATATATATATATATATATATGGTTATACTAACAAATAATTCTGAAGCTACTTTTGGGTTAGCATTGATGTTAACTGAGTTAGATGATTAACTGAGTTTTGGGTTAACTGAGGATAGATGACTAGATCATTGATACAGATATTGTAACTTCTGGAATATATCAGTTTTATTTATTACCTCAAGCATGGATCAGACTAACACAAAAACAAGTACATCTTTCCAACATTTTTTTTCTAAATGTAAGCAAAGAGTGTGTTCTTGGCATTTTAAAATTTACAACTAGCAAATAAGTAAAAAAATAGTAATAAATAAATCCTCTGATTATCAAACATGTTGCCAAGAGGCTAATATATATATATTCAAGCAGGGAAAATAGATACAATATTTTCCAATCAAGACACTGTAATGTAAAATGCCAGATGTCAATACTGATAGCAACTCTATCTGTAGCAAGTGCTTTTTTTTTTTTTTTTTTTTTTTTCATTCATCTGCTGTCCTGTGTTTGAGTAGTAGTGACTGCACAAGTTTTATTTTTTGTTGACAGATAAACAGCAAGATAAATTCTTATATGGAAAATTCAAGCTATAGGTGATAGTGCTTATTAAAAATTTTAATTATTTCCTGCCTGCTCCGCATTTCTTTATAAATGCAGAGCAAGTTCAAGAGAAGAGAAAAAAAAATATTGAATTAGAAAAGAAGCAGTAAATAAATAAATAATCAGTCTATGTTATATTTTAACAAAACAAGTAATTCATTTCATTTAAAATTCTTTTTACAAAGAAATATAGACCATAGAAATAAAAAGTGCTACATTTGATTATATTTAACAATTTATCACTAGTGCTCAGCTAAACAGAAAAGATGAACTCTTATGACTTAGATTTTAAAACAGCTTCAAAAATTCTCGATTTGTATGCAAAGAAACATGGGAGTTGAACGGATACAAGAAAATATGATAGACTGATTTTGATAAAATGAACATGATAATGTCATTCTATCAAGGCATATTAAAAACAAAGCAGTTTTTATTCTGCAATTAACAATTGTAAGTGATTACAATTTTCTTGTAAATAACAAAAGAAAGAAAAAATTTGAACACAATACCGAAAGAAGTTTAAAATTTTGTGGCAAACATAACAGCTGCAATACATGGCAAGATCACATGAGAAACATTTATGTAATAGACCATTGCATGACTACATCGTTCTTTCATCAATTAAAACAAAAAAGATTTTTAAAAAATCTGCCATAATCCCAATAAAATGAAGGCACAAGAAGCAATCTAAAACGATTTAAATAGTCATTCAGAACATGTATGTCATCGTTGGAAGCACATCAAAGAACTACATCACTCATGTGACCAACAAAATTCACATAGAGCAGCTGGAAAGACACAAATAATGTTTAAGTTTCTTCCTGGATGGTATTCAGAAGTTGTTTTCCTATCATAAGAAACCATTTTAATCAGTGCAATTATTTTAAGTAACCCTTATAAGAAACCAGACACAAATTGATTTTGTAAGGCTTTCTGTTTGTAAGCACATAATAGCATATTTTCTATTGTACAAGTGCCATCTATCAATGTTTCTGGACTATTTTTTTTTCTTCACGTAATCCGTTTCCCCATGTCTTGAATAGTATGTTCAATTTTTGGATCATTTATACTTAATAATTTATTGTATAGAGAGCTCAGAGTAGGGGTGTTTTAATTCTAACTACCTTGTAATATAATAAGTTAGAAATTCTAAAATGATCTAATAAACTTTTAGCATCAATTTTAATCAAAAAATAGCATAGTGCAAGAATCTCAATCTTCCCCTTCTCAATAATTTTGGATACAATCCAAGATACTTCTAAAATTGACTTAATGAGTGAAGTTTAGATATGTACTACTAAAGAATGATGAAACAGAAAAACATATTCAATTAAACATTATGAAACTGTAATATCTTTTAGGAACTACAAAAGACAAGTGCAGGGAAAATATGGAAACAGCTATATTCTGCTTTTGCATAATATACAATAACAGATATATCAATATGAAAAGGAGAGAAATACAGAAAATTCAGTGCAATCCAATTTTTTTAATCCTATTAATTTTCCAAAACTTCAAATTTGTCCTCTTTCAGCTCTCTGTCCAATATCAAATCTTAGCTACCGGCTTGTTATAGATGATTTAAAATACTATTTCTGCTTTTAGAGGAAAATGTATGAATATATATACATTCCATATATAGTGGCCCTATGGTGGTCACTATATATACAGAAATATATCTTAAAAATGGTGGATATATTTCTGTACTTAAACAATAAAATCTAAAATTATTACTAAAATCTTATATTGCAGAGAATTTTCAATCAATAATCAATCTATTATAAAGAAGGAAAAAAGCCTCACGGAAAATCTGCTATTCCAATGATTTTTTACACTTATGAATATAAAAAGCCAATATGTATCTTTCTATACAAATATTAAGATTATTTGCATATAGCAAAGGAAATCAAAACTGCAAGTAATAATAATATTAAGTGATGATATTATTTTAAGATTTTGAAATCAAAATTTCCCATAAATAAATATGAAATTTACAATTTAGTGACCCAATATCCTGAATCATATAATATCAAATATGAAATACTACAATACAAAAAAATATAATCAGAAGAATTTTTTGAAAAATAATACAAAGCTGAAGCAACCAATATACCTTTTTATTATTTCACATTCTAAATAATAAATAGCAAAAAATAAAAATTCTGTAAAAGAAATCCTACCTGACATCGCATAAGCATTTCAAAGAACTCATCATCTGGCATCGACGATGCATCAACTGATGGACGATGAAGACCTTGCTCCGGAGGTATAGTATTGTTATTGTTTCGGATGGCCCCATTATTTAATGAAAAATAATTAAGACCTGGGAGACGTGGCAAACTGGCTCTTTGTTCATCAAGTCTACGACTTTGCATGCCAGCAATAAGATCAAACAAATCATCCTGAACTCTGTTGTTATCTATAAATAATGCACAAAAAATATTGCATTAAAAAATCAGTCAGTTATTCTATTAAAGAAACAGAGTGATATGAGAGCAATATTCATAACAATGCTCACAACAGAATCTTATATCAAATAATTCAGAAAAAATAGGGAAATATATATATATATATTCAAATAAATATATAGGTTTGATAATGCAATATTAAAAAAAAAATATTTACTTTCAATAAGATTTCATAAATCATTTCTCATAATTTCTCATAATCATCATAAATCATAAATCTTGAGATATTAAAAATATTGTAAAATCATTACATAAAAGAAAATTAATCGATCACAAGAATGATAATTCGATTCCAAAAGTAATTGTTAAATACAAAGCAAAAATAATGTTGAAGAAAATATTAACAGTAATTACAACTGAATTGAAAATATCATGAGTCATTAGACTCCAGGTTATTAACTTTTGTTACAATCCATCATAAAAAAATGTAAACAAAATGTGTGACTTGCGATTCCATTATTGCATAATACTCCACGAATACTTAATTTAAAATTAATCATTAAAATCAGATTGAAACAAATGATGGTCTACTGATAAAAAAAAAATGCATTACCAAATACAAGATAAAAAAATATTGAATAAAAAAATAACTTGGTGCTGTCTATATTCATGTTCATTAACACTTCTGGGTTATTAATTAAAAAATAAGTATTCATATTCGCATAATAAAAAAGACGCCAAAACAGGCCAAAAAGCATTACCGTACTTTATAATGAGATGTCGTTCATGTAGAGCCACTATGCTGCCACGCTGAGATATCTCAGTATGTCATTATTGCCAGAGAGATTATGCATATAGAAATTAACTAGTGGGAGTGGTTTCACCTAAATTTCCTCGCATACATACATCATATTATATATAAAATGAGATGTATGTATTGATAATGATGTATGCATTGATAAAATGAGGAGGTTTCACAAAGGAATGCTGATTTCCAACAAAAAAAATTGCACAACATTGAGAGAGAGTTCATTATTTCTGGTTTTAGATTCATAACTACAAATAATTATAATTTATAACATTTTTATTTGAGAAAGGGAGGGAAAAGAAGACATTAGAAAATGAAGTATACAATTTTTCAATTACTGACCTTTATCAACATTAGCAGCCTTATTGTTTTGACTAGTGGAAGGTTGGAAGTTATTCTGACAGTTGCCCAACAATTGATTATTTTCTTTATTTTCTGACAAAACAAGAGAGCATCGCTGATCATCCATTCTTTTACTCTGAAATCGGCTTAGGAGGTCAAAGAATGATTCCTCATCCATTGAGCTTTCCAAATCCTATTAGAATATTAATAAATTAGTCAGAAATCAAATTTTAAACAGTTTAATAAAATTCATTTCAGAAAATTAAAATGCATTTTAATTTATATTAAAAATTTTCAAACTATTAAAAAAAGAATTTGCAGCAAAGTATAAAAATGCTTTTTTTTAATTTTTTTTTTTTTTTTTACACAAAGGTTCACATTTCATATAATACATTGGAAATAATTGCTCCACAACATAAATAATTTTAATTTTTTTAAAACCTTTCAAAACTTGTTTTATTTTTTTTTTTTTTTTTTTTTTTTTTGTCAAAGTTACCTTGCAGGAAATGTAAATTTTTTCAACATAAAAACTAAAGAAACATGCAATTTTTGTTGTGAACAAAATTGCATGTTTAATTGGAACAATTAACAATTTTGGAACAAATTGGAACAAAATTGTCCATTTTAACTCTATTCATAAAATTTATCTATTTAATGTATATTTGAAACAAAATACAATCTAAAACTGGACAAAGAAGACAATCTAAACTGTAAACGTTAATACAGCAGTAGTATTGAAATTATGCGCGTTCTGATCCTTTCAAGCTAATTCATAGCAAAAATGATTCTCATTATTAAAAAAAACACAAAATCTTATTACTTTTGACGTAAGATTATACCGCTGAATAAAAATTTTGATTCCCAATAACAGTCATAAGTTACACTGAAAGAAAAAAACTACATAAACATACTGAATTACAATCGTATTTCTTGAAAATTTTATAAAATGGGCACCTTTAACAACTTATCATTTCACTCTAGTAACCATATTATATATATATATATATATATATATATATATATATATATATAAAGAGAGAGAGAGAGAACGAATACAATTATTTTTGATCATACTTATGAAAATGTGAATCTCATATATGATCCAATCCACTCAATTATTGCAACTTCAATAGGATTCTAAAAAATAAGTGATTTCATCTCCAAATTCCATGCACATAGCAGATATCTGGAATTTGGAGATAACAGATAAATTTCCCAATAATCTTACATTCTTTGTTCAGAAATTCTTATAAATTCAATATGCAACAAGAGTAAGAAAATATGTATTTAAAATCTGTCACATTCATGTTTTTAAGAGTAAATTTCTTTTGTATTATAATTTTATTCCAATACTGAAAAAAATAAAATTGTTCTATTGGAAAAGTGACCAACAGTGAATAAGTTTAAAAGAAGCTTGGGTTAAGTTAAAACCAAATTAACAGTTCAAAAAAATAATATCTCTTATTAAAATGGTATTAAAAAATAAGTTAAAAAAATAAATTTTTAATCAATAATTTAAACTTAAAATTACATGACTTTAAAGCAATCAATATTGAAATTATTTAAAATTTCAGCTGCACATTTACAATGAACCATGTGATTAAATCATGCAAGTTCTTGATGACTGAAAACTCAAAATCAGTTTCTGATGGAATAAATTCTTCATCTGTACCTGATGGTATTGCTTTAATAATGGATAATGAAGTTTCATCCAAAAGAGAAATGACTTCAGAATCAATTATTTGACATCAAAGCAAGTGTTTTAAACAATAGCAATTTTTTTAAAAATTAAATCTTTACTATATTAACTGGAATGTAATTGCACTTTTTTCTCTCACAAATTTTACAAAGAAAAAAAATAATGATTTAAATCAAATACTAGTATTTTCTATTCTTTATTAAGCATAATTGCCTAGTTATTTTTATATTTTTAATTGAAAGACGATACTGTTTATCTACATTGTTCCTTTAGCTAATAATAAAGACTTAAAGATTTATGACTAATTGACTAAATATATAATCATCAAGCTATCATTGTCTATGAAAGCTAGCAACATATTGATTCTGAAATTGGCAGCTAGAATGAATCTCAATTTCATATTGGGTCTTTTATAATAATTTCATCAAAACATCATTAAAATGAAATATTTAAAATATTTCAAAGCATATAGTAAAAGAGCTAAATTACAACACATTAAGAATAAGAGCAACTTCAAAATTAGAAAATATATTCTATAAATAATTTTTTTCATAAAATAGAACAAATTAATTCAAATAGGAACTAACCACTTAAATAAATAACGTAACAAAGGAAAAATAATATTCAAAGGAAATAGGAAAATAATTTTCTTATCTTTGTTCAATAGGTATTACATTTGCCTGTAATATATGGGAAGACAAATATCTCTCTTTACTTCCTTAAACATATTTATATTTATTACATGCCAGAAAGTATTCTATTTTTTTTTTAATATAACAATACCCATCCAAATTCTTTTCCCACAATCACTTTTTATTGCCATCAAAATTAAATATTCAATGATGTTTGTATTTATCATATTACTTGAGAATTAAAATATATTTTGAAATATTTTAATGTTTTTCTTCACTTTTTTTTAACCCACAGTTGTAAAATCAAAAACCTGAAATGTGCATAAAAAGGTTAGAAAGGAAACATTTCAACTTTTTTGGGAGAAGTGGAGGTTTAATTAACATTTTATACAAGAAAATTGGGCAAATGTAATAATGAAAAAACAAATTTAAATTTACTCAATATATATAATTTTAAAATTTAGAAGCATTTCAATTAACATAATAGAAAAATCTGAATAATATTTAGTTTTCCTCAGATAATACCAGAACTCAAAAATTAAGACATGGCAAATGATTGAGAAGATAGATATATTGCTTTTTATTTATTACTAAATATAGAGAGTAAAAAGTAATTAAAAAAACCATTTCAATATTTGGATATGAAAGTATATTATTGACTTTTGATAACTTTTTTTCCCTACAGAATTTTCTTTCAGAATTATGATAAAGTACATGTTTTACTTTCATTATTAATTTTTTTTAATTGATTTCTAAAGCCTTGACTTGTATAAAAAAACTAAATTCATCAAGTAAACATTAAAATTACTTTTAAACATCAAATGATTTGAAAGAAAAAAAAGAGCAAATTATTATACACTGCAATATACCTTTACTTGCGAATCTTTTCGGACAGATGTTGGGTTTTCTTTAACAGCAGCATTTTCAGTACTATTTTCAGGCAATTCAAGAGCTCGAGTTTGATTCTTTTCTGTTACAGGACTCAATTTTTTCTCTTTTTCAACTGTAGAGCTCTAGGGAAATAATTACAATATTAAAATAATAATAAACAAAATTGAACACTCCCAGAAACTTAGATGGCAAATATTAATCAAAGCAAAGAGAATAATTAATACCTTAGCAACTTTAGCATCTGGAGTTAATTTTAATAGATCCATATGTTCCATACTAATACGGCGCATTCTTCCACTGGAATCTGATAATAAATAATTCAGTTTTACAACTATATTTTTAAAAACATCAAACCACACTTTTTTTTTTGTTAAAAATAAAGAGGTTATAATTATCTTTAAATTACAAAACAAATAAAATGAGATCATTTTACCATATAAAATAAAGGTACAAAACATTTTACACGAATTCTTAGTGTTTCCTTCTTTATTCCTTTAAAGCTAAATATGAAATATTAGAATATGTAACAGGAATTCAAAATGCTGCAGTATAAAATATACTCTAAGAAAAAATAAAATGAAATGATCAAATAGAGTTTAATATATTGAAAATTTTAAACAAATTAAATAACTATAAATCTTTAAAATTAACCATAATTTAATTTTGACAGATGATTTGCTATTAAGTAGAAAAATTTAAAGGTGGCAAAAGATAAATAGACTAATGTCAATAAAAAGAAAAAATTAAAACCTTTTTTTTTAATTCATTTATTTTTTGTTTCAAAATAAAGAAAAACATAAATAGTAATGTTTTGCCTTTTTAAAAATCAATTGATAAATAAATGAAGAAAAAATAATTATATATTCAAGAGACAATGCAAATGTAATAAAATCCAAAAAGCTATAAAAATGAATTAATTTCTTTTTTTTTCTTTATTTATTTTGTAAGCTGATATTAGGTTTTAAAAGTACATACTTGATTTTTTTTTTTTTTTTTTTACAAATCTATTCAAGTAGAATTTTGCTAATTTGTAATTTATTAATTTTTTGAATTTATATATTAAAATTTTTTAATGAAAATCTTTTTTTTTTCTCTAAAAAAATTAGTAAGTTAGCCATTTAAAAGCACTAAAAATTGTTTAGTAAATTTTTTACAATAATTAAAAGGAAAAGTATCAGCAGAAAGTTTACATAATTGAAATCAAATTTGTGAAAATCATACATAGAAACATTATTAAATGATAAAAATAGTATTCCTTATTTCATTTTAAAACTTCAATAGTGTTAAAAAATCTTCCTTGGCCTAGTGTTTTATTTAAAGAGATTGATTAGTCTAAGAAGGAAATAGGGTAGAATGTTGGAAAAAACAGGTTGTACATTCTCTATAATGTAATTTATAAAAAGATTGAAACATAAATTATATTATAGGGAGAAAATTGAAAAAAATATCATTACATTTAAAAACCAACAAAGGATGTAATTGTTCATAATTAAAAATGTAATAATTACAGTATTTCTTAAAAAATATTAGGAAGACATAAATAAAATAATTTGTTTACACACATCCTATAAATATACTTGAGACTTCATATTAAAACATAAAGGACAAGCATACTTAGTGTCTGACTTATATTGCACTCTACAAGTATTTCACTCCTTGCCAATTGATAGTTTAAAAAGTTTTATAACATTGAAATAGCCAACAGGTTTATGAATAAAAGAGCTTTAGAATAATGGGATTCTCGATTATTACCACCAGTTTATGCAAAAAACTGCTATGGATCCAAAGTTTTGTAAATAAGGTACAACAAATCATACACTAATGAAAAATTTGACATGGTACTTGGGATCTTACTCAAACTGTTATTAATCTATTCTTATTATATCATATATAGCAGGAAGAATGGATTTAGGAATATATGTTTCCGATAAAATACTAATTATTTTTAAAGGAACTCCAAGCTCCGACAGAGAAATTATATTTAGAAATTACACAAATCATTTTGCAAAAGTAAGTAACAATTGATCAAAAAAATTGTATCTACAAATTTAAATCATACTACAAATTTCAATCATCATTTAATGAATTCATTTCCTCATACAAATATATATCAAAACAGAATAAAAAAGAAAAAACATGGAAAATTATTATTTTTTAAAGACTAAAAACATTTCAGATCAAAAAAAAATTATTTTCTTCACAATGAAAAAGAGAATATCATTTTAGATTTAAAGAGAAATATATTTATGACTTACTAGATGAATTACTCTTCAAGGAAGCATTTTCATGTGTTTCTAGAACCCTCTGCAAATCCGATATGCAGTGCTGTGCAGTCATTTCGCCTGATTGATCACCAATCTAAACAAAAGTAATTTCAGAATACATTTTTACACAATGATGCCATAAGAAAATTAAATTTTAGTTTAAAAAGATCAATGAAAAATTCATGAATGTAACTTTTAAATCGGAAAACAAAAGACTTGTTTTTTAAAAATAAAGAGAAATTCAATGAACAACAATTAAATGGTGGCTGACCAATTTATTTGAATTTCATAAAGATATTCAGAAGCTGTAAAAGACACTTTTGCCTGTTACTATGCTTATTATTTTTCATTTATAATAGCAGATTAGCTAAATACTATTATTAAGATAATGGAGAATGTAATAAAAATTATTATTTTATAGAAAAACAAAAGTGAAAAAAGACCTTCATAGTTATTGATTAGGTAATAAAAATTATCCTTTGAAGCAAATTCCACTAAATTTCTCAAAAATAATGAAAATACTCATTAATGAATTAAAATTTTTCTAAATATCAAAGTTTTCTATAGAAATTATTTTGAATATTTTCTAAACCACAGAATATCCTAAATATAAAATTTGATTACTTTTTAATTCAATATTAAAATAATAGTAATAATAAATTCGATTAAAAGATCCAATTTATAATTTTTAAAAATATTTGACCAAAGAAACAAAAAAACATGGAAACAATTACATCAAATTTTATAGAACAGATGAAGTTTAGCATTAACAGTTTTGGTATAATTCATGCAAGATAGAAAATTTAATCTAAGTAAAATACAAAATAAATAAACTGGATATGCAAAAAAAAAAAAAAAAAAATTAAATGCTGTGCATGTTTTATATGTTTATTCAATATAATTGTAAAGCAATAGGGAGAAAAATTTAATCAAAAACATTAAAATAGAATATACACTAAATAGTGCATACTATATAGCCTTATTTTTTAAAAAAAATCAAGCTTTTAATCCAATCATGTAACACAAGATTTTGATTACATTGAAATTTCAACAAGCAGAAATTGGGAATAATAGAATTCATACAAATAAAAGTCTTCTTAGAAAACTTTTTTTTTTTTTTGAAACCCTAACATACCAATATAAAAGTATGGAAGGAAACCATAAATTCCTTAGAAGAATATTTCTTTCCCTTCCTTTTATTATTAGTGAAAGAAAACAATCAGTCACACTCAGTACAGACAGAAATGTATACTTGCAAAAATATATTTCAATTTACCATAATCACTGTAGAAATGTCACATTTTTACCAAGTTAAATTTTAAGTAACTAGATTTTTTTAAATCCATTTCTATGTTTACAGTTTTAAAAACATTTATTAAAAAGTATAAAAGAAAGTCTTCATGATTTCATATAGAAAAATAAAACTCAAGTTCAAAATGCAACAACCACCCGAAAGAGCAAATGTTATCAGTTATCAGTTCAAACAATGAAACCTTATCAATTCAGCAAGTTATCTGAATCAATTCTCTATTATCTGTACAAAAAGAGAGCAAGAGAAGGAAGGAAAAAAAATAAAATACTTATTCTTTTAAAGGATGAAATAACCTTTAGCAACCTATACAAGATGTTAACCTAATTAAAGGACAGACAGTTGGCCTTAAATACAAAAAAGAATTATGTAGTAAGTGCAATAATTTTTTTAAAAGTCATACCTCTTTTGAAATTTCCAGGTGTCTATTGGCAAAATGTAAAGCCTGTTCATGGTTTCCAATGGCAGTATGTGCATTGCCTAGGCTCCAATAAGCTCTTCCTTCCCCAATCTTGTCCTTAAGTTCCTGAGCAATTTTTAAATGTCGCAAATGATACTCAATGGCAGTAGGATAATCATGCAACAAAGTATATGTATTCCCCAAACTGTAATAAGCTTGAGCTTCAACAGCCTTGTCTCTTAATTCAATGGCAAGTGCTAAAGTTTTCCTTTATAAAAAAGAAAGATTTAAATACATATTTATGGTTAAATTCTTAAGTGAATTAATTATATTATAGAAGTAATTACTTACAGTCATTATATGAACAAATTAAATGTCTATGAATTAAAATATTTGCAGATATATCAAATTCAATTGTTTTATGGGTCTTTTTCTCTTTGGTGTGTACCACCCCCCACCCGCCATTGTAGTCCTTTTCATCTAAGGATTACAAAATTTAATGATACATTGCAACTATTTCAGAGAATATGCAAAACTTAAAGTTTCTATCATCTATTTTAAATGCTGGTTTCTAATGAATTTGCCTTCATTTGATGGTGATAATATATTTATAAAAGTGTTCAATAATAAAAAGAGCATCTCAAATTCCCAAATAAAAAATCAAATTCAAATTTTAATATGTCCAAAGCATTTATTTCTTCATTAAGAAATTACAAACAATTCTTAATAGAAATTCAAAGTCAGTAACTTAAAATATTAAAATCTGCTAATAATCTCAATGATAAAATGTAAAAACGAAGGAAAATTTTAATACTAGAAATAATGCCCTATCTACAAATTACATGACATCACACATATTTTAGTCAGATAGATATGATGAATGAAAAAAAAATCATGTTACTGATAAGAAATATATAACCAAGCATATGCTCATCAGTGCTTTCCTTATTGAAGTATGTATATGCAGAATATGTGAATATAAACTCAAAATTATATTGATTCCTATTTTTCAATCTGTTTAATGAGTTTTTTCATATTATATGCTGTTGAGATTTATTATTCATTCCATAACCATGCAATCTATAAATAAATTTCATTGTGTGCATGTAATATCTGTTTTTCCCCCCTTTCTGTGATCATCCATGACTAGTTAATTTTTGCTTAGTTTGCAAATACAGATGGGTTGCACCCTCTGTAAATAATAAATCATTTTCTTTCTTTATCAGTAGCTGCTCATGAATTATTTGAATATATCCATTAAATTCATTTTCAAGATCCAATTATGACCATTGTAAAAAAACATACATTTCTTACCACCACCAATATATTTCTGTTATAGTTCAGCATTCTAAAGAAACCCAAGAAGTTACTATACCCATCTATTATACTAAACCAGTAGTTACTGCATATATGCACTACAATTTTCAAGTTTTATCTTCTATCACAAAGTCATATCATAATATAAATTTTAGATACTATTAAATCTTTAATTAATATTGATTCGGTAATTCAATATATTATATAGAATACAATTTATGGAAAACAACTAAATATCAAGAATATTTTATTTTTTTTCATTTTGCTGCTGAAAATAGCTGAATATGTTACTTCAATAAATACAAAAATACACAATTCAGAAAAATGGATGGCAAATGGATGGCATACAAATTACTAGCAACGACAAAGAAAATACAAAATGTTTAACATTCATTAATTTCCTGCCTTTATAAATCATACAGCAAAGATATTGCTTTTAGGAAGAAGAAAAAAGAGGAAAGAGTGCAATTGAAAATTGAATATTGTCAATTCCTTTGATGAACAATTCTAGTTTTTTACATTTTCTTTTAACTTCATTTTCAGAATACAAAACAAATAAGTAGTGTATGAAAATAAAAAATAATAAAAATTGTTCATTTAACTGCAAGCTTATGTCACAAATAAGTAAACGTTTTAATGACTATAAATTGCTTTACAGCTGCTTATTAGGATTAACAATCTATTAACATATTTTGTAACAGTCTTTCAAACACATGCTTTTACTGCAAAACATAGATGGCAAATGAAGGGGGAAATGCCTTATGATTTTATATATGTCTATGACTATTTCTTCATAAAAATTAAGAATACAGATGAACTTGATTTATAATAATAAAAACAAAAGATTACAAGATGTACCTTCTACCAAATATCCGCCAATCACAAGATATATCTCCTACATGAGGGTTATACTTTGGCCAGTGATGGCCATTAAAACTGAGGTAATGGTCTTCATTGCATAGAGGAGAGAATCTTAAATTCCCACCTGTGTGCTGAGGTGACAATGGTTATTTAACTATTTAGATGCTTTGGCATATTGGGTAACTCTGATCTGGTTATTAAAATAAGTCAGAAAAAAATTATTTTCAATTTAATATTCAATATCTCATTGCTGGTGGAATTCAAATGATTGACTGAATTAAACAATTGGAAGTTAAAAAACGAGTAAGGAGGAAATAAAACATTGTTTAAAAAATCTATGCTGATAAAGTATTGAGTTTTTATAATCATTCCTTTATTTTATCTTAATTTCAACAAAAAATGAATTTAAAATTCAACTCCAATAAATTAAATACAAATAGAAAACAGAGAGATATCAATGGCAGACATACAGATAAACTGAAATTTTTATGATAATGGAACACAAATGATTGAACAAACTGTTGAAAAAATAAAAACACATACTTGTAATGTTCAGCGGCAGTTTCAAATTCACCCAGAAATATATGGGCATTTCCTAAGTTATTGTGAGCTCTTCTTTCTGCAGCTAGATCTTTAAATTCTTTTGCAATTTTTAATCTCTGAAAATTAAAAAGGAGATATCTTATACATTACTAGCATTTTAAAAATATTCTAAGCATTTATAAAGCTCAAAGTGAAATCACCCATTAGATTATTAAACTACAAAACTATTAAAAAGCATAATGAAATAAGAAATAATATTAATACCTCTTTATGATAAAATATAGCTTCGTTGAAATTTCCAAGAAGATAATGTGTATTTCCTAAATTCCCACAAGCTCTTCCCTGAGCACTCCTGTCCCCCAACTCCATCATTATTTTTAAGCTCTGGCTGTTGTCAACAAAATAAAAATATATTATTCAAATATCTAATCATTAGAAATAAAAGTGAGACAAAATTTTAAAAACAAGAGTTTAACAAAATGCTTTCTGTGAATAAACAGACTAGTCTTTAAAACTGTTATCATAAATAATTTAAATAATTATTATTTTTTATGTTAATTTATTCAACTAAACATTTTCTTATTACATTTGCAACTAATGGAAAATTAATATCCACAACAAAAATGTGGTCATTTTATTGTTTTGTAATCATACTTCTTTAAAATAAGATTATGGGATTAAACTAAATTATATAATTTAGTGTTTCCACAAATCAGAAATTTTGAAAATAAAGAAGTATGAAACAGATAGATAAAAAACAGACAATAGTTTTTCATATAGCACCTAAATATTGTTATTGCACTTATACCGTTTCAAAATTAAATACAATATACAATACATTAATGAAATAGTGTATACTGTTATAATATTGATTTTACATTCAGTATCTATTTTACAATAACCATCTTGAATTAATATTAATTATTATACAAGATATTACTTATATTTTTGAAATTAATATTCAATGATCATTTTGAATATTAATTTCTTTGTTAATAAAAAGTCACATTAAGTAAAAAAAAAATAATTTACATTCTTTTTTGCTATAATCTTGTCAAGACAATAAAATTATTTATTACATTAATAACAATTAGATTTTGTTTTAATAACATAAAAGAGTTACAAATGCTTGATATTATAGAATCTTTTATTTTTTAGGTATATAAAGTCCACTATAAAGAAAATCAATTTTTGCAGATAATGCTATTTAATACTAAGCAAATGAATGTTTTTAAACAAAATATTAATTAGTCTTAAAACAGCATATTATTTTCATAACTTGTGGATTTTAACATTTATTTTTCAATATCTTTCATTTTAAGTGCACTTTATGCAGTAATACAAACTTTTTTTCCTTTTAATATTTCTGACCACTCCAATTCTATGAATATTATTTAAGCATGCTCATATAAATATTTAACATGATGCATAAGGCTTAAAGATATTTCTATTTCCTTTCCAAGTTTATAATAATGCATCATAAAAAAAAATTTGCAAATAAAAAATATACAAAAAATACAAATTAAGTTCCATGCGACTTACTCATAATGTTCAACTGCCTTTTGTAAACATTCCTTCACTTCTTCTGGAAATTCTCCTGGATCTTGGTGACCCAGACATGCAAAGCGTTTTCCTTTGGCATGATATACATTTCCTAGATTGTATAAGGCCCGACCTTCACCAACCTTAAGAATAAATTATTTTATCAAAAAAATGAAATTAAAAAAACTTTTAACAGTGAAAATTATATTAAGTGTGATATAAATTTTAAATTCTAGCATGCTCATACAGCTTTCACAACAAAATATTCAGATTTTTTTTTTACAAGAAAAAGATATGACATAAGTATATTTAAATTTGCTGTTCATTTGAGAAAGCAAAAAACAATTTTTATATCACTGAATAAAAATTATAGTCAAGTGTACAAGGTTTACATTTTTATTTTAGTTTAAAAATAAATATCCTTAAAGGAATATATATATATATATATATATATATATATTATTGATGCCAGTTTTCATTAAATATTTCAGGAAAAAAAATGAATTAAAATTATATATGTAACAATTATGGATATTCTATATATACAATTATATATATATAACAAATTATAATATCATGCAAAAAAAAAAAAGCCAGACAACTAACATTCAAAAGAAAGAAGAGGTCAAATAATAATATGTAATTTACTTATGTTTGAAATAAGATATTTACAATAGTTTTTAAAAAAATTGTGAAATGTGCAATTTTACAGGAAACTTAACAACAAATTATAAACTTTCTTAAATGCTTTCAAACTACTATTATTGTTTTAAAAAATCAGACTTTTGAATCATTACTTTTGAACTAATGTTCATATACTGATACACATTTTTGAAAATTTCAAACCATTTAAATTCAAGCTAATATGAATTACAAGTTATGCCATTACACTAAGAAGTGAACATACATTCCAATTAGAAAATACCTTTCCTAAAGATGCAATCATTTTATAAATAATACACTAAATAAAAGTGGCTTAAATTATGAAAATTTCTTCTTGATGAACTTATGTCCCTATATTAGTCAATGATATTTACTGGTCACCTCCCCACCGTATCATCCCCACACATAGGGAAAAAAGGGAGGGGAAAGCAGATAAAAAAGAAAGCTTTTATTTTGAAAATATAGATAAACAGTTCCTTGACTTTGAAAAAAAAAAAAAAAAGAACACATAAAAACAATAGAAAATTTTTAAATACACCAACAGTCATTATCTGCATGTAATAACAGAACACTTTGGAAATATAATTAGAAAAAATTTTTTTGATGTAAAAATATTTTAAAATATGCTTCTTAACATGTTAAATGCAAATTATTTAAGATTATTCAAAAATTAATGTCACAAAAAGCATGGATATAAAATATTTCTTTGACTATCCAAATTAAATATGCAATGATTACAAGCTTAGCAGTTATATAAAGAAACAATTATATACGGATAGGGGTGAGAAAAAAAATTCCACTAATTTGCAACAAAATTTGATTTTGATAATTTTTTTATAAACTTCTAAACAGATTCAAATTCAGTATCCTTAGACGAGATAAAATACAGATTTGTAAAATAAAGATATTTATATAAAAGCTAAAAATTAAGGGAAAATTTCATTATAAAAGTATTTACAATGCTACAACAGCAGCACTTAATGTGAGAAAAGCAGTGAATGTCTATATAAAGCATAAAAATACATTTATTGTTAAAAATAAACAAAATCTGCAGTTAAGAAATTATTTGTTATTAATTATTTATTAAAAACTGTGCACTTAAAAAATAAATTAAGAAGTAAGATATGTTTATTTTAAAATATAAAATCAAACAGAATTTTAGACAATAAACAAAGTATTTCACAAATCTCTCCTCAAGTTTAGTATTTTCATGAAAAGTATAACATTTCAGACCAAAGAAGCAGACAACTTTTTTAAAACAATGGATTTTTGGAATTGAAAACAGTTTTAGAAAAAAATTAGAAGAAAATATTCTAATTATTTACACAAATGGCCGACTACAAGAATAAAACCAGGATTTAAACTATTTGCTCTTCATATAACTTTCAAAATAAATGAGAAAGTTTTAAGAATGTATCAAATTGTCAGATATTGTAGCATTTCAGAAATACTTAAATGTAATTAAAAAATATCAAAAGATGCAGCAGCTCCTTTAAACAATTTGTAGACTACAGAAGAAAAATTATTATATGAATGTAGAAAGAGAATTATCATAAATTCAGTTTATTTATATATTTTATATTAAAGATTATTGAAGATGATCTTTGCTATACAAAATAATTAAAGCAAATTAATCTATATTATTTCATTCTCAGATTAAAGGAATATGCAACTTACCTTGTCTTGGAGTTTCTTAGATATAATAAGATGTCTTTCACAACACGTGACTGCTTCATCATATTTACCCATGACTTTTAATGTATTACCAAGATTTCCACTGGCCTTTCCTTCTCCTAACTCATCATTCATTGCCCTGAGAAAATTATCAGAAATTCAATATGAGATATGTAAATAAATCTCCAATGAATAAAAATTTAAAAGAATACATAAGAACTATTACAACAGTTAAAGAAAAAATACAGTCAAAATTTTTTTTGTATATCTTGTAATAATAATCACAAATTGATCTATATTAAAACTAATAATGAATGAACAGTAAAACTAAAATAAATGTAATAAATAAAGCAATTATTTATACCAGAGCTACTGATATTATTTTTCAGCCAAGACTTTACTTTAGACAGAAAATATTTTCCTATCCCTTTCATTTGCTTTTTTAAAAAATCCTTTTTGAATCCCAATTTTGAGAATAATACAATTATTTACAAAAAAAAAAAAAAAAAAAAAACCAGAAGCTTCACAATATATTTAATAGAATGTATTCGATCAGGTTTAATTTTCATGTTTTAGCAATTTGAATATAAATACTGAAATATCTGATGTAAAAGACTTATAAGTTTTTACAATTGCCAAATTATTTATGAAAATATTTTAATTTAAAAATGTTTTAGATAATGCAAGATTGAAAAATAAAATATAAAGTGTCTATATCATATAATAGCTGACATATATGTATTGCACAGTAGCAGATTTTTTTTTTTAACTTCTAGCTTTTGACAAAATATTAAAATATTTTCCATTGGAACAAAAATATTTTATATTCAAAATTAAAATTAGAATAACTATAATGGACTCCCCTGCCTCCCCTCCCCCCCCAAAAAAAACAGCTTCTGGCAGATTTAAGTAGTATGACTAAGAGCTCTTGTATAAAAATAACATTGTTGTCATATTGTGTATAGTAAAATTTTTTTTATATAACATAACAATTCTTCATCTATAAAAATGCAACTCTATTAAAAGGTAAAAGAAAGGGGTGGGAGACATTTTTCTACCAGAGAAAAATAATCATGTTTAAAAGTTTAATTTTTTCAATTCCTTAAATAAGTTTATTACATTGCAATATTGGGTAATGAATTAATTTTTTTAACCTAATACAAATGGAAACCAAACACTGGTTATAAAAATAGCAGAAATGATTGATTTTACTAAATTTAAGCCTATGTTTACATTAATAATTAAAGACAATAATGTTATTATTTTAATTAACAGAACTTTCACTAAAATAATATAAAACAGCAATCACTGAAAAAATTAGCAATTTATTTCACTCATATAATATTATATAAATGCTTTCCTAACTATAAAAAACTACATAATATACAAACAGGCTTTATTAAATGCTTAAAGATCATAGAAAATAAACATTCTGCATCGATTGAATTTTATACATATTTAAAGAAAACTCTACAATATTTTTTTCACACCCTAAGATAATGACAAATAATAGCAAAGTACAAGGATTAGTTTTTGTGAAAACCAAGCTGCAATCAAATAAGTATTAATCATTTGATCTTTGTTGATAGGAACTGCATCCTTCCCTTATATTTAAAGTTCTTCTATGTGACTTCCTTTTAAAAATCTTTCTTCCTTTGTTACATTTTATTCTTATAAACAATTTATATCACTTTCTTAGTATTATATGGGAAAAGTTTTAAACTGATATCCATTTGAAACTGTGAAATGGCTAAAAATATTTTACTTTCCACTATTTATCCCATAATCAACCTAAATATTGTCCTATTAATGCAGTTAAAATGGTAAGATAACTAAATAAACCATTTTCAAAATAACTTATATATAAAAAATATTATACAAAATGTCAAATGGTTCTGATGCAGACTTGAATTTCGCATAGTTGCTAACATGACATTTTATGATGATAAACAGTACTGGGGAGAAAGAACATATCCAGTTAAAAAATTATGTTCAAAACTTGTTTTCAATATATGAAAACCATACAGAGGAAAATCTTGCAAAAAATATATTGAAGGAAAAATGTCAAAAACATGCCCATGATGTGATACACAAAAAACTCTTACTGTAACTATAAAACTATCTTACATAATTGAGCAAACTCTATGCATCAAAGCTGTAGATATAAAATTAAACCTTTATGAAAATAACAAATGATTTGCACTTAAGAATAATGGTAACATAAAGTAGACAAAATTGATTTTGTAGCCTGGACAGTTTCTTTCCAACAGAATTTTGTGAAGATGTAATTAGCCGAATTAGCCATATAAAATTTGAATTTGAAGAATAAAAAGATATAGCACAAAAGGTTAAATGATAGATGTAATAACAGTTTTTCATTGAAAAACAAGCATGTAATTTTGTGTGAATGTTTTCCCCAGTTTTAAATGTGCTTAAATGTAATACATGTTATTTTACATTTATTTTATATATTAATATAAATACTTTGAACAAAAAAGAAACAGGTGTTTTAAATGAAATTTTGTAAAACTTACCTAGCAACTGTAAGATCACATCTATGATATTCCATAGCTTTATTATAGTCACCAAGATAAAAATAAGCATTCCCAAGCTGACTGTATATGGCACTAAGAGTTTTCAGGTCATCAGTTCCAACTCTAATAGCTGCTTCAAAAAATGCAACACCTCCACTAAAATCTCCATTTTTACACAAACGTTCACCCTCAAGAGCAAGTTCTAAACAAGCATTTCGAGCCATATTCTGAAAAAAATATCATTCATTTAATGCATTTAAATATGGTTCTAAATATAGAATATCTGCAATTTATAAATTCAGTTACTACTAAAAGTTTCATTTTCACACGAGCATTTGTCCTCAC
The DNA here is from genome assembly GCA_026543865.1 of Argiope aurantia. Lineage (NCBI taxonomy): Eukaryota > Metazoa > Arthropoda > Arachnida > Araneae > Araneidae > Argiope > Argiope aurantia. The sequence continues at coordinate 30,918 of JAPMOR010045337.1, read as the reverse complement.
AATCAAATTTTAAATATTAAATTTGAAGAATATTAAAGAAATGCCCTTCAAAAATTACATAAATATTTTGTAAATTCTAAATACAGAATTTATTAAATTTATAAATTCCATTTTTACACAAGCATTTGTCATCAAGATCAAATTCTAAATATACATTTTAAGGAATATTCTAAAAGAAATGCGATTCATAAACTACACAAATATTTTGTACATTCTATATATAGATTGCAAGGAAATGCTATTTGTTTTAAAGGAAAATTATTTCAATTTTTCATTATATTTAAATCTGGCATTCTGTTTTAAGAAATTCGATTTATACATAATCTAAAAACTTGGAATTAATTGCAAAATTACAAAATAATTCTTTAATACAACTAATTTTATTTCGGAAATAAAATATTTTGTTATCATTAAATGGTCACAAAATATTTTATGGATAAAGATTTACTTATTATTTTCTTATATAAATTCTTACTATTTACTTTTATGAATAAAGATCTATATTTATACGAGTTTTAATAAAATTTAGAGTTGGGTGCATTTCAATATCAATTAAGTGAAATATCATAATAAAAATGAATTGTTATGGTACAATAATTTACAAAGAAATGAAAACGAAAAATCGAATGCCCAGTAATACACCAAGCTGCTTTGACAGTTTTATTATCCCCATTATTTTCACTGAAAGGAATCGGTTTGTGATTTCTTAATTCACTTAAATAACTGGCAAGAATCAATAAATGTCACAATAAATAACAAAATTGCAAAAAAAGGCATCATAAGAAAAACAAATATTAACTGATTTTGGCGCATTATCTTTCTGAAATTGACATATTTGATCGTAAATCTCATACAATTAACTAATAGACACAAATTCACACTGACGAAAAACTACAACAATTTTATAGTTGAAAATAAAAATAAGTTTAAATAAATTAACTCACAAAATGATGAAAAACCGTTACTGATTTAGCAGATGTTTACAAACGAAAATCCGTTCTCAGGTGGTTAAGTCGTACGTGAATCCACGGCAAGAAATTATTAGATGGGGAAATTGACGTAAATATGTATTCTTAATCATTTAAATTACATACACCGACAATTGAGAATTACATGTCAACACACCATCAACAGTTATAACCTAACGACGATTTTATGTCTCAGTGGTCTTGGTCTAGTATGACGGGTATCCTTTTGAAAACAAGATGGCTCGGTCAGTGGTGTGACGTCATATGAAACCCCGCCTACAATGCCGGTTAGAGCGTATTCGTTTTCAAGGATATCGCATGAGGGTGAAAATCTTTTTTCATTCACATTTTCCCACCAAAGAACTTGTATAAAAATTATTATTATTTCTTTTTTCTAATATGAATATCGTTTCTTATTCTTCATATGCTGTCAGTATCTTGATACTTGTCTGAAAAGTGTCAGAGTAAATAAAAAGAAAGATAATTTGAGAAAATAAGCTCCAAAATTCTTTAAGTAGCGGCTTATGTATGATAAACCGATTATTTTTCTTTTAAAATGCAACTAGCACTATTCGGATTTAAATGCATTCGACTGTAAACTAAAATTATCTTAAAGTTAATTTAAATTAACAGACAATTCATAAAAAACATGTATAAAAATCAAAGGACTGCTCACTTTCAATAGTAAAAATCAGTAATTTAAAAATTGCTGACGATTCTTTAGTTTAAAATGAGTTGGTTCTAAACTGCGGAGGATTTTAAATCGAATTGTGGAATTTTATCCATTTTATTTTCCGATGAATAAGAATTAAATATATGATAACTCTTTTTTATAAAAACGTATTATAAAAGAAAGAAATAATTAGTGAAATTTTGAATACATTTTTCAATTTCGTGCACCAACTTTATTCTCATTTCTTCTGTAGAAATAGCAAAGTTTATTTGCACAGGTTTCTAATAGCCATTATTGTTTCAATGCATCAATGAAAATCACGTACGTTTAAGAAAAAATATCTAAATTAAAGAAGAAAAATTATAAATGTGACTAATTTAAATACGGTATTAAAATTGAGATATGATTTTAAAATAAATATAGAAAAGGGAAATTTTATTTAGCACGTTAAATTTTCGATGAAATTTTATAGGAATGCTTTTTTGCAACTCAAAACATAAATCTAGAAATAAAAAAATTGTCATCATGAATAATAAAAAATAAAAAAATCACCCTTCCCCTCAAAAAAAATCATTGATAAAAGCCATCAATCAGAAGAAGTAAAAGATGTCTATTAACAGTAGAATTTTTATTTTCTTTAAATATTTTCTGAGAAGTTGTTTAGCATTATGTGATAAGATATCAGTTCGATTCAATAAAGATTCGAGTCAGTCTCGATTTTAATAAAGATCTGCAATATGCATGACCTGAAATTAACATCGTAAATTAAGCGTCTCAAGTTACTGTAATATGGAAGTTAAGTGAGTGAAGTATATTCACAGTTCATAATTTTAAGGTGAATACAAGAAATGACTTTCGAAATTTTGCCGCTTAATACAAACTTCTGTTTGTAAGTCCTCTTCTGTAACATTCAGCAACAATAATCCTTTGTATACGAAAAATAAAAATAAACAAAAAAATGATAATATTTCATTCGAATGCAGTTAAAGTACTGCTTATTAAATAATATTAATAATTATATATTAATAAATAAGCCTAAATAATTCTTATCGCTATCTGTATCAAAAATTATAAAAAATAGATCCATGAAAAATATTTAAAATATTTAATTATTATATATATTCATTTCTAAAAATTTCGTATAGATAAATCAAACGATATGACAACGAATTAATTGCAAACGATATTTTTTTATGGAAACTGGTAATAGGGATTGTAATACAAATATCACGAATGTTTGTGAAAAAATATTTGCAAATATTCTTTATTTTGAAAACAGTTTTATAAATTACATTATATTGTCAAAGAATATGGTATAAAAATAATAATGATGCATCGTGCAGCAACACATCGTGCAGCAAAAATTGCAAGAAGAAAATTTGTGTTTAAAATACAAATGGCATTCCCCCCCCCTTCAAATTCATTTAAGGTAAATCGAAGGCAATTAAAGCACCCCTTATTAAATAATATTTAAAAATAAGTCTAAATAACTCCTATCGTTATTGATATCGAAAATTCTAAAAGCAATCCACTAAAATATTAAAAATATTTAATTATTATATATATATTTATTTATTTTATCGAATAATATGATAATGAACTAATTACAAACGATATTTTTATGGAAACTGGTAATTGAGATTGAAATATAAGTATCATGAATGTTTATGAAAAAATATTTACAAATATTCTTTTTTTTATGAAAACAGTTTTATAGATTACTTTATATTGTAAAAGAATATGGTATATAAATAATAATGATGCAAAAGTATGTGGTAAAAATTTTAAGAATAAAATTTATGTTTAAAATACAAATGGCATTTTGTTTTGTTTTTTCTTTATTTTTTTTTTCTTTATTTATTGGAACAAAATACCATCTAATTTTTCATGACGGCTACTCATTGATGATATTATTACCATCTGTAGCTTTTACTACTAGCACAAACGAAATTATTAAAACTCAACTAAATATTTTTGTTGCATGTTGTATCTTAAATAATTTCTAACTAATTTCAATTTGGAGAAGATTTCTCCCTTCGCTACAGAAACGGTTAGCATTAATAAAATTATCAAACTCACGATCAAATTTTAAAAAAAGCTGTATTCCAAATTTCATCCATCTAGCTCAAAGCTTTTTTTTTATTTATCTTTGTAATAGACATACATTTTCTAAAAATGTGTTTTTCGAACTCAGCGAGGTCTAAAATGGGGATTCGTCAAAATCTCGAGCTCGAATTTTTTGGCGATTCAGTACTTTGCCTAGATTACGTTTACGAGAAAGTAAAAAGGTAAATAAAGCATATTATATTCAGATTCCTTCTTTCAATACACTTTTTTGACTCGCTTCATAATAGAGCAATTATCACAGCCTTGAGCTTATCTTTAAAGTTAACTGTTTTATATTTTCTAATTGTACAGCAATTTATATTTTTCCAATTGTATTCTAAACTACTTCGAAACACCGAAAATTTCCATCGCTTTGACATTAACATTGCTTACAATTGGATAACTTTGCTATTATTTGGACATTTTTACATCATAAAATAGAGATTTGACAGTGTAGTAAAGCTCTCAAACTCTCGCCTTCTCAGAAATAAAAATATCATCTCTTTCCTTAGTATAAAACTACGGATCTTTGGCAAGACCCTAAACGTTATGAATCCTCATATTTTTATTTTTTTAGTCTGCCCATGAGAATTGCATGCTTTGTAGCATAATAAAGAAAACCAAATATGCATTTTGGACTCTCCTCGCCTTTTTTTGACACCTAGAAACCAAAACTGGACACAGAATTACAATTTAAGCAACAAAATCCCATTCCAAATTTCATTTATTTATATTGTTGTGCTTTAGAGATATTGCGTTTACTTGTATGTAGACATATCGATGTTAAATTTTTTAATGGTTCAAAATTTTATAAGGATTAAGATTCAATTCAAAATTTGATAAGGATCTATACTAAAGAGGCTAAAAGTTTGTGCTCATCCAAATAGTTACAGTTATCGGGTTATCGGTTATGCGAAAACACTTTTATACCTTTTTTTCATTAAATTAGCTCTATACGTTTTGCAGAGCTATCGTGTCATTTGGACAACCAGATAAACATACTTCCGCTGAGTGGATTTCATTAAAGTTTTGATAGAAATCTACGAACATAATGTAAAAACCGCATGTCAGCCTGTCTAAGTCAAAACATTTTTGAGTTATCGCATTTATAAGCAAACAGATAAAAATAGATAATTCCAAAAGTGTGTTGTTTTTCTTCGGAAAGTCTTGAACCGTGAAAATCGATGAAAATCTCGAAGGCGAGTTATTTGAAGATTATAGTATTATTTTCTTTTTGTAAAGTTCGTTAAAAATTTTTAAAAATTGTATTATCCTATCGTTTGCTTTTTTCCAAAATAAGTCATTTAATTCTTAATTTTAAATAATTTGACAAGATGAGCATTTAGTATTTGATAAATATTTCAATTTATTTTGTAATTCAAGCAGTTTTAAAATGTCTCCAATACTTCGTTACATTTCCTCATTGGCTGTCATTCAATCAGTCAACCAACTGGTAGCTCAACCAGTTTTAAAATATCTCCATCATTTCTTTACATTTCCTACACCGAACTAATTTATAAAAAAAATTAAAATTTCGCGCAAATCTTAGGGGGAACAAATTATTTGATCGATTCATAGTACTACATGAATTCCCTAGTACGCTATATATATATATATATATATCTTGATCTAATTCCACTTTCGATTTAATTAATTCCCTTGTAAAAATAATGCGCCATCAGTTCTATATATCAAATGAAAGTGATCTCTTCATTGACCTTGACAAAGGTCAACACATGTATTCATTCGCCACGTGGCCGGAAATCTCATGTTATATAAGGCTAGTGATCATTTGTTTCGTCCCCTTGTTTTCTTACTTCTGCGTTTGGCCGTTTGGCGGACGTGCCTTGTCCATGTCTCTGCTTGTAAATAATTATTCCTGGAATGAATATTTAAATTATTTTAAAAACGTAAAATGTCTCATTTATGTCTTCAAACCTGCATTCTGCTTATATATATATATATATATATATAATATTTTATGGAACAATTAATTTCGAAATTACCCCTTGAGCACCTCATAAAGACAGTCCCGATGTCTCAAATATTCTAACCATATGCTTAAAATAAAGCATTAATAAAGCTGTCTTACTGAAGAAGCGCCCAGAATAATAACCATGTAATATAATGACATTTTGAGCCTTTGGACTTTATTTCCCATTTATGATGTTATACTAGAAATTGATCATAATTAACTTTATAATATATTTATTATATGGATTACAATCATTGAAATATGGCAATGAATGCTTTTGTAACGAAACTTCTCAAATTATGTTCTTTAATAGATAAAACCATAGATAGTAAATAACACAGTTTTAAAGCTCAGATGATACTTAATACAATAATAGCTTTATGATTATATATTTTGAATCTTTACGTCGTTAGAAATGAGCTACTTTATTTATTTTTCAGGAAAAATGTTATCCGATTTCTTAAAAATCATACCCATAGCGATTTTTCATAAATAATGTTGCTGTTCACAAAATAAAACTATAGTCAGGTCCCGTTAAACCGTCACGCTGCATATGATGTAAATAAAAAATCTGAGTCGATGAATGGTTTTAAGTCAATCACAATAGTCTAGCATCCCGTCTGTAATGTTGCACCTGCTACCGCAAGGGTAATGGTTTATCACAATCCGATTGTAACGGATTTTTTTTATTTATTTTTGAAGGAAATGGAATCGTTTCAGTAAAACAAAGAGAATGAAGGAGTATGATAAAAAAAAGGAAATAAATTTATCTAAAACTGATGAAATATAATTAAATTTGAATAAAAATACCAGTCGTAAAATGTAAAATATAAATACATATATTGCAAGTAAAGATAAACCATTGAATTCAAAATATTGCTGCAAAATGCATAAATTTCATTACTGCTTTCAAAGCGTAGGTAATAACTACTAGCTGCAATTCAAGTTTTAAATTGGGCCGAAATTGTTTTCTAGTTATCTCTTAATACAATATCTTCTACGCAGAGAACCATATTATTTAGCATATCTATAAAAAATTACAAAAGTTCTTTATAATTCGAAATAATGAAACTACATATTCTTTCGCCTGTAGATGAATCTGGTGAAAAATCACTAAACTTTGCAAAGTTGGTTATCTAATGAGAGTCAGTTTTCACTTCGACTTTAAGTCCAGATACTTATACTACAAATTATAGTTAATGCTTCATTTTAAAAATGTATAATCGAACTAAGAATTAACCGGTTACTGAGGAAAAATATAATTTTAAATATATTAAAACAAACAAAATAATATTTTTTAAAAAATTGAAAAATGTTTATATTTTTTGATGCTATTGCAGAACAACAAAATACAGTCACCAAAATATTTTTGAGCACATTAAACAAACAAAAAGGCAAATATTTAAAGAAAGTAAATGATGAATTTGTATTTTTATTTTCTCGTATATGTAGTATAGAGAAAATATAGTAATCGTCAAAAATTCCAACTCGAAGTTTTGACGAATCTCCACGTTTTTCTGAGTTCGAAAAACACATTTTTTTGGAAAATATTCGTCTGTCTGTCTGTGACAAAAATAACTCAATGACGCCTTAAGCTAGACGGTTGTAATTTGGTATGCGGTCTTTACGCCAATTTTGCAGATTTCTATCAAATTTTGTGTAAAATCTATTCAGAGGAAATCCATGTCCGAATATAAGTTAACACGAGAACTAAAAAACGAAGAGAGCTAAATCGATAAGATTCAGTACACAGATTTCACATCTATAGGGTAGACACCTGTCAGATTTTGTGCCACGGGTTGACCGTTTGCCGGTCTGTAATTTCAAAAGCACTTAAACGCTATGACTTAAACATATCAAATTTGCTATGAGATTTTGTGACTATAATTGCAGCTCTTTGTAAAATATTTGTTTCAATCAGTTCAGAAAAATGTCTTTAAAATATAAATTCGATTTCTGGATATTACTAACCGCATGCCAGGGAATAATCGTCAAAAAACTCGCCAAGAATGGCGCGATAGATTCCGCAAAAAGGCTAAATTTGTGCCAATAGTTAATTTTTCATAACTATTGTATGCCAATGCCATGGAAGGCGTTCTCTGGCAGGACAAGTTTGTTAGTAGGCATGCAAGAAAGTTTTGGGGAGACAACTACAACTGGTTTTGTAAACATTTCGTTTAGATATTTGCTTTGAAAATGTCTGAACTTATTGAAATGGGTTAAATAAAATACATTTCAGATAATTTAATAGCCTTTTTTATATTTAATCAATATAAGACAGAGAAATAAAAAAGGTATAAAAATGCTTAAATTAATAATAAAGCATAATTTTTTTTTCATTTTAAAATCCTTGAAATTTTAAAAATAAATCTGCAAGAATTTAAGACACTTTTCTAGATAAAATCTGATGCATTATAACTATCCAACGACATTCTGTAATAAGGATGATGGCGCAGTATTTCTTCTTTAGTCAGTAATAGTCTGATAAATCTGAAAATTTATTACTGTGGAACATGGCTAATTCTAATCCGCCATCATTTCAGATTAGGAAAAATTATGTTTAAAAGTGCGTGCGTCAAGGATATACAACATTTTTTTTTAAATTAGAAATGGAAGTAAAGGATTACTGCTACAAACTTAATATGGGAAAAACTAAAAAGATGACATAAAATTTAATTTTTAAAAATATTTTCCGAATATCTTAAATGTTATGTTGGTTTTAAGGATGAATTAAAAGTGATTAGTTTTTTATGAATGAGAATTAGGCTTATAATAATTGTAATAATTATTACTGCATTAGCCTACAGAAATTTTAATTTTAATTTTTATTCTCTCATATATGTAATACAGAGAAAATACAATATTCATCAAAAAAATTCGAACTCGAGATTTTGAGTTACTTTGATATAGTTTAAGCTACACGGTTGAAATTTGGTATAAGGTCTTTACATCAAATTTGCAGAGTTTTATTAAAATTTCAGTAAAATCTGTTCAAAAGAAGTCCGTCTTTCCGGCTGTTCGAATATAAATAAACGCAATAACTACAAAATGAAGTGAGCTAGATAGATAAGATTCGGTACACATATCTAACATCTATAATGTAGACACCTGTCAAATTTTGAGCCAAAACTAACAATGAGTTGACTGTCTGTCGGTTTATACTTTCAGAAATATGCAAACGCAAAAATTCAAAAACGCAGTGACTTAAATATATCAAATTAAGTATGGGAGTTTGTGACTACAAGTATAAATTTTGTGTCAAATATTTGTTTCAATCGATTGAGAAAAACATGTCTAAAGCAAAAATTCTATTTTCGGATACTATTAACCGTATGCGATTAATCGCGAAATAACTAGCCAAGGATGACAGGATAGATTCATTAAAAGTGTTAAATTCAAGCCAAAAAATATTTCGTACCTATTGTGCACCATTGCTATGCGAAGCTTCTCTGGTATGACAAGTTTATTAGAGGAGTATGCAGAAATGTTTTGGGGTGACCACTGCAGCTAGTTTTAACTAAAAATGTCAGTAAAGGATCATTGTTACATTCAACAAACTTAATAAGGGAAAAACTAATTAAATTAAATTTTTTAAATTAAATTAAATTAAGTTTTTAAACTATTTTTTGAATATCTTAAATGTTATGTTGATTTTAAGGATGAATTAAAAGTGAGTTAGTTTTTATGAATGAGAATTAAGCTTAATAATTGCAATAATTATTACTGCATTAACCTACAGGAAGCACTATGTGTTTCATTTCGCAATTAAAAAAATGTGTGTATGGTATTCAGCCTTCTAAACTATCCCAATTTTTTTTATTGATTAGAGATTTATTTTAAATGAAAACGAACTTTCATATTATGACTTATAAATGCAAATGAAAGATGCATTATATTAAATTCGTTTTCATATTATTGCACTTTTAAAAAATATTATAAGTGAAAATAAAACAATGTAACTTATAGTTTAATTAGATGATTCCTGCATACTAAAATTTAGAAATTGTTTTCTATATAATTATTTTCTATATTTACTTTCAAATGAGAAAACAAGGGAAAGAAAAAGAAAAAATAGTTAGCTGGAGATTTGCAAGGAGAAAAAAAATTGACAGAGGGAGAAGTACTGGAATCTCAGTCACCCACTAGAGAATCAAGCCTTTCAAATCTCTGGACTTTTGTATATAGTCTCTAAAAATTAACCTGAGAATTCAAACTAGCCAAGTTTCGTTGTACTGTAATCAATCATTTAGACAACGAATAGAATTGTTTCTTTTCCTTTCTCCAACATGGAACGTGTTAATAACAAAGAAAACACTTTCTTCAATGCCAAAACTGCACTTTCCATTTTCTTCAACTTTAGGAAAAGGTTTTTAGAGATTTGGGACATGTCCGTCAAGTCGAAACTAATAACAGATACAGAGTTTTGATAAGAAGTAGGCTGATTAATCCGATGCATATCAGATTTGGAAAAATTTCCTAAATACTTTATTTAATGATAAGTATTTCTATTAATGTTGAAGAGTAATTAGTTTTCATTATGTTTGGTCCATGCTTTTTGCTGTAATCTTAAAAATAATGTAAAAATTTTGATTAAATAAAATAGATTGTAATGAGGAATATATTCATCTAATTTATTAAAAGAAAGGTATCAACTTTAAAGGAAATTCAGATCTTGTTCTCTTAATATGTAGCAATGATGAAAGGGCAAACGATATCTACTTAATTTCGTTGGCAGAGGATAGTAACTAATAATAGATGCAGAGTTTTGATAAGAAGTACGTTGATTAAACCCTTTGATTTATTATAAAACGGAATAAAATTTAAAGGAAATTCAGACTTTGGTCTGTTAATATGTAACAATGATAAAAGTGCAAACGATATCTTCTTAATATCGTCTCCCACATGCATCAATATCAATCCAGTAATTAAAATGTTAAAAAGCATTGTCATAAATGCATTTAAAATATTTTTCAAAAATTATGAAAGGAAAAAAAATGTACGAAACTTAAATTGGCATTACTGAAAACTTATTCTTTGAAAATTCAAATTGATACAAAAAGGTTTTTTTACTTTCTCTTATAGGAAGTATAGTAATCATAAAAAGATTTTAATTCGAAGTTTTGAAGAATCCATAAGTTTTAGATCTCCCTGAGTTTGAAAAACAGATTTTTGAAAAATGTTTTTTTTGTCTGTCTATGATAAGGATAACTGAATAACGCTTTGAGCTAGACGGATGAAATTCGGTATACGGTCTTTAGATTAAATTGGTAGATTTCTATCGAAAATTCGTTCTGAGGAAGTCTGTCTGTTTGGCTGACCGCAGAAAAGTTAACATATTAACTACAAAACGAAGAGAGTTATTTATATATATATATAACTTGGTACATAGATTTAACATCTATAGTGTAGACATTTATCAAATATTGAGCCAAATCCAATAAAGGGTTGAGTTATAATTTCAGGAACATGTAAACGCGATATCTAAAAAACGCAATGACTTAAGTACATGAAATTTGATGTGTTATTTTATAATTGCAACTGTAGCTCTGTGTAAATTTTTGTTTCAATCGACAGGGAGAAATTTGACTAAAGCCCAAATTCGAATTTCGGATACTGTTAACTGCATGGCAGAGAGTAATCCCTCCCCTCCACTCCCCCCCCCAAAAAAAATACAAACTCGCCAACCATCGCACGAATAGATCCAGTAAAAATGCTGAATTCTCGCCAAAGGTTAAATTTCGTAACTACTGTGCGCCAGTGCCATTCAAGGCGTTCTTTGGGATAACACCTTTATTACAACGAATGCGAGAAAGTTTTCGGAAAACCACTCCCACTGTTTTTTTCCCACCTAAATTATGCTCCTAAGCAATTGAAGAAAAGCATTTAAACTTTGATTAATTTTTAATTACAAATATTTAATTCGAATTAAAAAACTTCTGTGTTATCAATATTTTCCAAGGTATAATTATACACTAAATTTTACAGTTGCAGATTCAACAGTCTGCACTGTAGAATGTTTTGAAAGATTTCCTTTTCTTTCAATTTATAGAAAGTATGTCAATTTATATATTAATCATGTTAAAGAAAAAAAATCAAAAATTAATAATTTAAAATGTCAACTCACATAGATGAACATATATAATATTTACAATCTACTAAAACAACTGTTTTGGATGCCCTAAAAATATTTTATTTCAACGAAATTTTTAGAAAATGATTTTATTATGACTAATACGACTTGTCTGCCTTAATTCTCCACATCAGTGACTCCAGATTCGTGATAAAATATAGTTTCTCTTGGTGAGGATGACCTGGGAGACCTAGATAATCTTTAACCAGGTCTGACTTTGACTCCAGTATAAAATGATAAGTTGTATATCTGCAAGTATTCCTATAAGGGTGTGCCTACATTTGTGTCTCACTTGGAAGAAAACGAGTAAAATTTTCGAGCCATTCATCCGATTGCAAAAAGCAATATGTTGTTAAAACACACATCGGTTTACCAATTTTTGAATAATACTGATGAAGATAACAATTTGAAGAGAGAACTCACTACTTTCTTTATTGATATTTAATCCGATTGCAAAAAGAAATATATTGCTATAAAACACATCGGTTTACCAATTTTTGTATAATACTGATGAAGATAACAATTTGAAGAGAGAACTAACTACTCACTACTTTCTAGCTGATATTCAATCCGATTGCAAAAAGCAATATATTGTTAAAAAACACATCGGTTACCAGTTTTTGAATAATACTGATGAAGATAAAAATTTGAAGGAAGAATTCACTATTTTCTTATTAATATTCCACAATTAGGCAAGGCCTTAACCGATAAAGGCGCTGCTGAGCTAGTTTTAGAATCCTTAGATTAACGGTAAAAACAATCTTGACAAAATGCCTTTTCTGCATATGAAAAATATCTTTCTTCCATAATTTCATAATAGCATTTAAAGACATCTATTACCTCTCAAAAGAATTGCAATCAAGATATGACTTCGTATAATACACTTAAAATTGTGATATCTATTTATTTAAGATAGCGTGGAAGCGAATTTCTTAAAAGCGAGCTCTTATCTACTTCAATCTTCTAGATACTACATAGCAGACGTATGATGATAAAACAGCAGATACAAATGCTGAGATATTCTATCCTTCTGGATGAAAGATAAAAAATTCTGAACATATAATTCTGAATATATTCACGTATGCATTCTATTCTTAAGTTAGCGAAATTTCCTTTGAGTTTCAAAAATAAAGTTTAAAAAAAATTCCGAATTAGCTTTTATCTTATAAAAAAAATCAGACTTATTACCGTTTATTTAGGCCTAATAATACAATGTTTTCATTTCTATATTTTACTCCAGAAAAATGTTTTTAAATAAAAGACAGAATTTCCGAATATTTATTAATGTTACTGTTTTTTTTTCAAATGTTTGACTAGATAACAATAATAACATGCCTTATGTGTATTATTATATGTGTATTTTTGTATTCATTATAAGAGTAAATAGTATATTATTTCCTTACATATTTACCTGAAGTCTGCATCAGAATATAGAATCCACAATTCAAATTTTTATGGATGATTTTCTAATATTAGTCGTTTTTCATATTACAGCAAAACGAAATCAAATAGACAAAATCTTTTTCCTGACTAAAATCCTCTTTAAACTCGTCTGCCGCCGAAAGAATATCCAGAAAAAAAAATTCATCTTTGTTGCCACTTATATGTAGATAAATATTGCCAGCTCTCATCAAGCGGAAAAGAATTTTTAAATGGCTCGAAATGTCATGCTTCAATAATCTCAAATTACCCCTGCGTATAGTGAATAATAATAGAAATAAAGGTTCTCTGATAAGAGAAGTGTAATCTAAGTACATATTTCTTTCATGAGCAAAGAAGTTTTAGAAATATAAAAAAAGAATGAAAAGCTTTTCCTGCTTAATTTAAGAAGCGTTCTTTTAAATAGAAGTCGTCTGCGTTTTTTTCGATCGGAACAACGAGCTCTCACATCTCTTGAATAAGTGTCGTTTGTTTTTCTCTGTCAGATGAGATAATTCTAAGAATAAAATTATCAAACTTTGGTATCAGTTTAGTATAAACAAGAACGGCTCGTTCTTCAAACACTTAATGAGTCTTTTAACATTATAATGGCTTACTAATTATGGATGTTTATAATCCGATGAATTTGTAAATTCAATGCTTTATAATACCTGATTACATTTCTTATGGAATCTAATGAAATGGAATTTAATGAAAGTGAAAAACTGAATACATAAAATTCTGATCGTTAAGATATCCAATTTCTCATCAACTAATCTAAAGATATAAATTTTCGGATGAAGCAACAGTAGTACTTAATCTTTCAACATTTGTAACTGCTTTGAAAAAAAAAAGATAAAAAAATAAATTAAACATTAATCCTAATTTAAAAGAAATTCGGGTTTAAATAGTTATTCCATCAACTTTTATGAATTATTAATATATATATATTGGAGAATGTAAAAAAAAGATAGCATTGTTTTAACTTCATGAGAATCAGAAACCTAATAAAGAGTAAAAATATATTTTGGTGAAATTATACGGTATAATTTTATTCCAATAGACACAACAAAATTTAAAGTATGTTTTTTCTAAATCATTTCCACATTGGAGGGCTTATAAGATTTTATTCACCTATTTGACTTTTAGACATCAACAGCTATAATAAAATAATTTATGTAATGTTTAATAACAATAAAGAGTTAATGTGCAATTGGATTAAATCGCTTATTGTGCTTCCCCATGGTGTCATCTAGATTTAGTATATCAACCGCGAAAATTGAAGAATAGTTCAATAGTTGTAGAGCATCATCAGTATAGCACAAGAAAAAAAATTTGGGTAAATTAATGTTAAAAACTGAATGTATTCGAACAATGTTATGTCAAGAAAATTCTCAGAAAGTAGATGATATAGTTTTTCACTAGGATAATCCTGATGACATAGCTGATAGATGGAAAATATTGATCTACTGATGGATACATTATTGATTAAGTCATATTTTATAGCGAAACTGTAACTAGGTTTCTTTATCCACCTGACCTCATCCCATTGGATTTCTTCCACTGAGCCCGTCTCGAAGAGTAGGTTTTTGAAATTCCCTCCGCCAACCTTTTGGGGCATTCGATATTGAGAACAGATGCTTGCCTCATCGTAGAACTTGACATGCTACAGAATATGAGTCATGAGATTCTTCTTAAATGTGAAAATAGATTGAACTACTTATTTATACATTTTAAACTACGTGGGCTTTGTTTTTTCAGGCTGTATCAAAATTTAGATCAACGAATTGCAGTTCCAAAATGAATATTCAGTTCTATTCACTGATATAACAAAAACTTGAAAAAAATGCGATATATTATGTAAATTGGCAAACCTTGTCGGTCATTTGGATAACCGGGATTAATAATTGTTAAAAATTTAAATTAAATATTTTGTGTAGCTGTATCTTAATACTTTCCTCAGCAAAGTGTTTTTAAATTTCAGATTTTGGTAGACAAATAATTTATACAATTTTAGAAATTTTATCCCGTTTTGTCTATTACACTGTGCATTTCTTTATTTAAATCTATAACTTTAGGCTTAAAATATTCTTTTAAACAATTAAATAAGAATAGAAGTAAAATTGTTATCATTGAAATGATAATTAATCGAATTTTGAAATGAAGTAAAAACAAATTTTGTGCTGGAATAGTTTTGAAAATCTTGGTTAAGAAATAGTAAAATTTCTCTTAATTTTTTATTAGTTAAAATAAAAGAAATGCTCTGAAATGCACATTTCCTATCTCAAAAATATATGTGTATCAAGTTAGCTTGAGCTAAACTGTTTCTCCTGTAGAAAGCAAACACACACACATTTTGTTTTATCATTGGCAGAGATATACAAGGCAATTAAAGACAGTATATTCCTACTGTTACTGCTCCGGTTGTCGCTAGTGTAATAATATAAGACTGTTTTCCCGTATCTCGTAAAGCTTTCGCTACTGGTACTTAAATACTGTATTCACAGTAAATAGATATAAGATTTTAACTGTCTGAATCAAAACTTAAGAGATTTGGAAGGCGACAAGAGTTAGGTTACTTTTATAATTTAGATAATTTGTTTAAACTGGTGCAATCAGATTCACTCAAAATAGCACTGAATGTAATCCAAGCTTTTAATAAAATAAAAATAAAATAAACACGGGCCCAATTAGCCTTTTAGAAATGAATTACAAAGGCCTCTTATATAAGGATAGACAACAAAGCTGAATGGGCGTCACTGGTGGCATTGCAATGTTAATATGTATGTTGTGAAATTCTTAGACATTTGCACCTTTTTTTCTTGCATTTTTGTTTCAAAATTGCAACACTAATATTAGAATTGAAGCTGCTTTATAAATAATGAGTATAATGAAGCTGCTTTGTAATTTTTTTATAATTTAAAAAAAATAAAGCATAGTTTCTAAGTTTTTTTTTTATTTTGTTTCACAGAGTGCATACAAAGATTTTTATTGGTCTTTAAAACTAGGAAATGATTTTAAAAAGAAGATTTAAACAAAAAATTACTTGATGTTTGACGTGTTTGAGTAAAAGTCTTAAAAAAAATTACTTGATTTTTGAAGTGTTTGAGTAAAAATCTTAAAAAAAATTACTTGATTTTTGAAGTGTTTGAGTAAAAGTCTTTAAAAAAAATTGATTTTTGAAGTGTTTGAGTAAAAGTCTTTTTAAACAAAATTGATTTTTGAAGTGTTTAAGTGAAAGTCTTTAAAAAAAAAACCAATACCACGAATAGTATATGCACAGAAGAGAAATTTTAAAAACAAATTATGTACAGTTTAGAAATGGATAACGTGCATTTTCAGAAATGGTGACGTACATTCAAAGTTTTGTTTTAGCGTTGTCAATAAATGTTATCTAGAATAGTGTAGAAAAATGACATAAGAAATGGAAAAAAACACACAAAAATTAAAGAAAGGCAATTAACAATAAATTAAGAATATTTCAAGACTCGCAACAATATAAACTAGGACTTCATTATATTCAGTCACATTATAGTTACGACAGAATGATGTTATTATTAAACGACATACATAATGTAAAAAATTAGTTTGCATTATAACATTTTCGGAAATTAGAATGAAAAAATGTCAGAACTTTGTTTAATATTAATTAATAAAAATTTGAATTAAAATTTCAAAAAAAAAATCGGTTTTGAGTGCACATTTTTATCTTTTAAAATATACCTGAGCCAAATTTGAAATCTATAAATCTAAAAGGCCGTTCTGTAGAGCTCCGACTCAAGCACATATAAGCACTTCTTTTTTATATTTAATACACATTGTATCCACTCTCACTGTGGTCCATTAATTAATTTTTAAATATTTAGAGGTAGGCAGATAGTTCCAGTAGAAAAACTGATTTAAATGATGGGAAAATTATACTTTAAACTGCTTGAATTAATCAATACACTTTTTTAAAAATATGAATTCTAATTTTTTCTACGATTTGTCTTATGAGTCATTTTTAGTAAAAAATTGTCATTAAACATACGATAAAATTTAAACATACAATAAGAAAATCCGTACTATAAAAAAATTGTTCGAACTATAACTATTTAACCTAAATAAGGGTCGCATACAAATTTATTTTAAGAAACAATTGAAAAAATAACACAACGCTGCATAATTACAATTTGCAAACGATCCCTTAAGATTTCTTACGAGGCCAAGAATTTAGTAGGAACATTCAGCCTAAAATAGAGATTTTCAGCGTTTCATAATTCGATCAATTTTAGTCGTATATATTGTAGAAGTCGTAAAACTTGTTTAAATTGTAATAGTGCCGACAAATCTTTACTAAATATGATTGACAGGATCGGAAGAAATTAGATTTCGTAACATGCAGACAAATATATTTGGTAACTTAAAGCATTTTTTCAACTGCAGCTACATGTCTGTCTCTAACGGTTTAGAATTTAGCTATTGGATCATGACATATAATTTTTAATACCTTATATATAATACAATTTTTGGCTTATTTTTAACTAATGGAATTTTTTGCCATGCTTTTAGTTACTATATATTTACCATAATATTTATTCAATACATGGATTCTCTTTAAAAAAAATATTTTTTAATAAAACATTTCAAAAATTCGCTCATTTGGCAGTCGTCCGAATTACCGAGAATCCGCTGTACTCTCCACGATGTCCAAGTGTCTTTTATTTATGGTTAATGAAGACAGGGAGCTCTATGCACAGCAGAAGAGAGCCTTCTTTAATTCTATGTGTGACAGCTGTACGGAAAGAAGAGACTTGTGGACTCATTACCGGTTTCATTTCACTGATTAAGGTTTAATTAGGAATGAGATAGTGAGGGGTTAAATACAGAGGTCGGTTTATTTAGATCGCTGTTTTGATGCTATGAATTTATTCTGCATCAAGTTTTCTTAAACTTTTCTTCATCTGCGACCTCATTCCGCCAGAAAAAAAATCCCTACCCAAATGTGTAGAAATGTAGGATACTCCCTATTTATAAAATTCAATTTGTACATGCATTTGTGGACATATGTTTGTTTCAGTGTCATAAATATCTGCTTGATGATATCTGGTATATAAGATTATCTATGTCCCATGAAAAGTGCTGTAAGGATAAATCGTCCCCATACCCTTTTAAGTAGAATCGGAATGAGTATTTTAAATACAGGATGTTCACTAATATCTTTCTACCTCACATTAACTTAAGAATGGCGACGACTATTGCCACAAATATGGTGTCTAGATGTAATAAAGTGATCCTGAATTACACAGCGAAAATATTTATAGCACCATCTGGTAATAAACAACGTTCTTATCTAAAAATTAGTACAAGATATGAGGAAAAATCAACTGCAAAATTATATATTGTTTTCGATTTTGTATGAAAAAACACCTTGAGCTCAATAATGCTAGAACAAACTGTTAAATACACATTTGATTGGTCATAATTTTCCAAACATGTGACATAATTTAATGCTGAAAATAGTAGAAATGAAATCTTTTGAGCAATGAATGTTTACTCGATGGTGGAAACTGACAGAGAACATTTCGAAAGTATCTGCAGAACAAAAGTATTTTCTGATAGCTAATTGTTCTATTTTCTTTCTACCGTTTTTTGGTGCAAGAATATTCTTTTTAATAACTCCTCAGAATTTTAAAACTATCCCCCCGTCAATCTTGTTCCTTTTGTATTGGATAAAATTGGGCATTTAAAAAAATTAGAAATAGACAGACTGGCATGTTTGATTCACATTGTTTTTGTTGTTTCTAATGGCACTTGTCATAGACAAGCCCACTGACTTTAGAAGTCAGTGATTTTAAAACCAAGGGTGCATCTTTTTTTTTCAGTAGCGCCATCTAAGGCCAAGAGTGCGACTTAGCTACACACATATCACAACCCTTTTTACGGGGCGGACTTCATTCATGCATTTCATTCATAAATCGTAATTTGGACCTGAATCAGAGTACGATAACCCCTGATCCAGTACCCCCAGTGGTATTGCTCTCGACATAGACCACGACAAATTTATATGCGCGCCAGCCACCCACACACGAGGAGTCTTCGGCCGGCGGGGTTCGCGCTCGCAACCCAAGAAAAGATAATCCAACGCCCTACCAACCAGGCTATCCCGGCCGATTGATTCACCGTTCAATTCATTAAACTAACGGTATGATGAAATTAAACTTTCTTTTATATTTTCCTCAGGATGTTGGGATTACTTTTCCACCCTGCCTCCTGTCACAAGGATGGAATTGAGTCTTTAAAAACAGATAAGTAACGGAATTATGTATTGAAATGTAGCTGATACGTTTCAATTAATCAAACTAAAAATTTAGTCGAGTTAAATATTTCTTGATGAACCACTGGGGATCATAACTATCTTTAAAATATTGAACTATGTAAGTTCAGAATGAGAGAAACAATTATGAAGAAGATTAATGAACATGTTTTTCATTGTTTGATTAAACGAAATCTAACTGATTATCTTCTGTATTGGGTAAAGCGGGATCATTAAAATGCACCAATTAGTTTGCGATTTTTATGTTCAAGATTCCTAAAAAGAAGAAAATGTAAGAAAGTATTCTATGTAGAAAGTACTATAAAAGATAATGCAAGAAAGTATTCTATGTAGAAAGTATTCTAAAAG
>JAPMOR010045337.1:0-10973 GCA_026543865.1 Argiope aurantia | reverse complement strand
TATGTAGAAAGTATTATAAAAAAGTATTCTACGTAGAAAGTATTCTAAAAGATAATGCAAGAATGTATTCTATGTAGAAAGTATTATAAGAGATAATGCAAGAAAGTACTCTATGTAATTAACTGGGGAAAAAATTATTATGCTTCTGATGCATGAGTTATTTTATTAGTATTTGAGCAATTTTCCTTCGATCTCTATCTATACTAATAATAAAAGAAAATGTGTGTGGTTGTATGGTGATGTATTATTGAACAGATCAATTAATTTAGAGCTACATCGTATTTTTAGAGCGAAAACATGCCATTTCTGACTTTTTTTTGAAATTTGGATTAGAATAATTTTAATTAATTAACAAATTAAACAAGATTTTAACGCTATTCAGCGACAACTCCCAAAAATATTATTGAAGCAACCAATTTTTACACTATTTTAAAAATTCAAAAATAAATAAATTTAATGACACCAAATTAATAGTCTTGCGGTCTTTTAAAAAAATTAACAATTCTTTAAAAAGGCTTTTTAATATAGTTTTCAACACTAAATATCAGTGTTGCAAAGAAATTCTAAACACTACCATTGTTTTATCAAATTTTTAATAGCAGGATTTATTTACATTTTGAAAGCTATACACTTCTTTTACATATTATCTTTTGACATAAGTTTACATGAGGAATTAGAAAATAAAATTACATTACCGCAAAAGAAAATATGCAATTTAAAATAAATTACTCGGACATTTAAGTTTTTAATGGCGCTATGATATCATCGGACTCGACTCCATCAAGAAGATAATTGAGCATAATAAACAGAACTCGTCCAAATCTATTATGATAACATATTTTTAATATCTAAAACAATTTGATGCTCAAAGGTACTTCAAAATATTTTCAAAAATACTTAGAAAAACAAATACACATAATTATACATAAGAGATTTGATTGAATTTATATCCAATCATTATAGCTGACAAACCAGCTAGTCACTAAAGGCGGCTATGAAGCAATAAATATACTGACCATTAAACGGAATCTTAGTATGATCTATTTATAAAAAGCATCAGACCTTACTGGAAGTTTCGCCAAATGCAGTCACATTTCTTAGATCGTTAATCTTTAATGATTTCATTACAAGGAAAAAAATCTGCGATAATAAAGTGATGTCTGATTGTAAGGTTAGATAGATAGATAGCAGAAATGACGGATGAGTCTATCTGCTCAGTCATGTGAGAAGTTTCTCTTGGAAGATGGTTTTCCGTGATTGCTTCTTTTCCTTTTACCTATCAAAATGCCATTCAGTGCTTATCGGTAATTTGACACATTCATCGATTTTTGTGATAAATCTAAATATAAACAAGCTATGGCTATAAATGCTTAAAATTCTTTTAAACAATTTGAAATAACTAGCTGTTAAATAAGTAAACCAGCAGGAAAATATTTTTTACACTTTTTCGTATGCTTACACTAGTTGATGCATTTTGAGATAAGTCTTATAGTATCGTGAAAAAATTCAAGTAGGCATTTGGGAGCTCTTTCCAATAATAAATGGGTTCAAAATTTGTTACAAATCTCCAGTTTCGTTATCAAAAGTGAATAATAAATTTTAATCTGTTTGTTACGTTTATATATACTGACAGACAAACAAACAAAAGGATAATTTGTATTTTCTGTATTCCGTCCAAAATTAGACATAGATATACATTTTTTGGAGTAAAGGTATATACATTTTTTGGAGTATCATGTACTTAAATCCATCAAAACAATTTTTTGACGGGAGGATTACTGTATCCACATACATTGAAATTGACAGATAGACATTCATTCAATGATAGATTTGATCGAAATTTTGAACAAATTTACTATTCTGGTGTTAAAATAATAAATTTGCTCCTCAGTACTAGGTATATTTTTGGGCTATTGTATTCGCATACATATAGACAGATGGCCTTCTTTTGGATGGATTTCGTCAAAAATTTTATGCAGGACTACAATTTGAACATCAAGGCCATAACTAAAATTCATTTTGATGTGTTCTATTTTTCAGTTATTGTGTTCGTAGGCGAACAGATCATCATAATAAATTATTTTTCGAATCGACGGCCTAAGTGGAATAGACTCATAGAGCTAAGTATCTCAGCTCTATGAATAGACTTATCAAAAATCTCAGATCATATTCTTTTCAGACTTTTAATTTTCTTTTCCACTTTATATAAGAGAAAATAAATTTGATATGTAAATGTTAAAGAAGGTATTGATTATATTTACCCATGTGTTGAAATAATTCTCCATATAACGCAAACTTTCTCTTTAAAAATGCGTGTCTTATCTAAAGATTGCGATTACCAACAGTATCAGGTGATAACCATTACGTTTTAGAACTTTAATAAGCAGAACTTAAAAAAAAATATTAATCTGAAAAAGTTTAGTATAGTTTTAGAAATAAGAAGTCTCATTTATTATCATTAATTAATGCTTCATTCTGATTTTGTTTTTCTGTATGTATACTAGGGACATAAACTGAGTGGTTAAATATTATTGAGACAAAATAGAGTCGCGAATGAAAATAGTTGAAACACTGTTATAGAGTACAGAAGGGAAAGTTTTCAGAGTATTTTCAAAGTTTTTCTTTAAGTTAGGGGAGAAAACTCTAATTTTAACTTAATATATATTGATAGTGGAAACAAAAGTTATAGAGTATTATTATGGGTTGATATGAGGTTACTATTCTGAATATTCATGGATATTTCTTTTCACACATTGAAAATTGAGAACTCTTTTGAAAGCAAAGAGTGACGAAAAGCGTTTATGAAACACATTATATTCTAATATGAATATATCTCTAGACATGTTAACTTTAAGAAGATTAGATTATAAAAATGGCGAAAAATATTGATAAAACATAAATATTCTAATATGGATATTTTGAATGTTCTAATACTTTGGGCATTTTAAGATTTAAGAATATTTCAGTATATAAAATTGCCAGTCAAGAAGAAGATATGATATGTTCTAAATTGGACAGTTTTGTTTTCTCTTTAATTCAGATTTTTAGAATGTAAGAATATCGAAAAATATAGATAACACATACAATACTATAATCTAATATTTGTTTGGACATTCTAAAAATTAAAATTTTTCAGAAGGTCTAAAAAATTTTTAGAATTTTTAAAACATAAGAAAGGCAAAAAAAAAAAAGTATTGACAGGACACAATATGGATATTTTCCAAGATATTTCTAAGAATTAAGAATTTTTTAGAATGTTAAAAAGGCGAAAATACTAATTAGATACGAAATGCTTTTTCTGAACTATTTCTCAGGAATTCATATTTTAAGAATATAAAAATGCCAGACGAATATTGCTAATGTGTAGCTTTCTAATAGAATAATTTTTTTAATTCTAAAAATTAAAATATTTTATAAGTAAAACTAACAAAAATATGAATAAGACAGTCAATTTTCTAATACGGATATTTTCTTAAACATTTCTACGAATTAAGAGTCTTTTAAATATAAAAAAGTTAGAAAATACTAATTAGAGACACATATTCTCAAAAATAGAAGGCTTTAACCCTTTTAAAAGTCCACACAATTATAGTTAATCCATTAACTGTTTAAATTTTGTGTTTCACTGTGAGTGATTTTAGCACTTGCTATAACGAATACTCATATTTATATATGAATATAGTATACATAATAATATACATATAATAGTTATACATATTATAACTAAGAGCATATTTATATATGCTTATAGTTATATTATGGAAAATATTTACTACAATATTTTTCATAATATAACCAATTAAATAGAATTTTCCATTATTGTTGAAGCCAATGCTCTAGAGAATAAAAGAATAATATTGAATTATTTTATGTTCTTTTGCATACGAATAAAATGTCGAAAGACAGACAACGCTATTAAAATGAAATTCACTTGGAAGCATGCATCATTAAAGGAAGTAAACAGTCATTCAGATGTTTGACTTAATTTAACCGCAGAATGCGTAATAGTGTATTAATCTGTGATGTAAGGTCTTGCCGCTGACTCTGACACAGGTTACTGACATCGCAATGGGAATTAGTGGTTTTTCGCTCTACAAAATGAGCGTTTTGTGTTACAACCCCAATTTGTTCAGATTTTCCAATTAATTACTTTTTTTTCTATATTTTTAATTTAAAAGTATCTTTTGATTGCACTAGATTTAAATGTTTATGATTACGCCAAGAAAACGAATACCAGAGGGCAGATAGATATCCAAGACTTGTTATTTTAACAGCTTTATATTGCTATGTTCATTGTATATATAGCCCATACTAATAAAATCCAATGACATCACTGAACTATTAAAACTTTAACTATTTCGAGAATCTATCTTCTAATATTCGTAATACTACAACTTGATTTTTTAATTCATTTTGTAAACACTATTAATATTAAACAGAATCCTTCTACCTTAACTTTCAGCAGTGTAAAACAATCACATGATTAAATATTTGACGGAATAACAAAAACGGTTTGAATTTTAGTTCATTAATAAAATATATTATTGAAAATCATTCAAAAAATATTTTTTTCAAAATTTTGCAAAATTCAGCAAAAAGTTGCATAATTATAAAATTTCTATTATTATAAAGAAAAACAGATTCATTATTTTCTCAGAACTGCCAAAATTCTGCCAAAAATTTGCGCAACTATAAAATTATTATCAATAAAAAGAAAACAAATTAAATTTTAAAATTTAATTTTTAATCAGTTTTGTGCAGTAATATTTTCGAGAGTTATTACAAATAAATTCAATTGCCAAAAATTTATGAAAAATTAATTAAAAATTGAAATGATTAAAAAGAAATTTTTAAAAAATTGAAGCGATGTAAAAGTAGTATTTTTTTAAAGTAACTGTAGAAAAATATCGATTAATTTTGCTTAATTTTAAATTTATTAAAATTTCAAAGAATTTTTAAGGTACCCATTTTCATCTTCTAAGATATATCTGTACCAAGTGTGGAGCTTTAAGCCAAATAGTCTGTCTTGCCGAGTGCTAACACAAACACGGACACGCACTCGCATTCATCTTTATTATTGGTAAAAATATGGATAATTGGTTAATGTGATAACACGATTAAATAACTTTTATCATTTTTTATTTATAATAACCGATTAATTACATTAACTGGTACACATAAATTGCAATGCAATAGCATTAAAAAGGTAATTTTTTTAAAAAATATGCTTGTTGTCTTTTATACCAAATGAAAAGGTTAATGCATTCATAATTACTGTCTTTATTTACTCGTCTGCGTGCTGCATGTCTTGTGAAAGAAAAATAATAAATACATTTTTTTTATTGTGCAAGCTAGTGTTAAAGAAAAAGAAAAGAAAGAAACTAGAACCCGAGATAGAATATATTATTATCATTTTAAGACTGCATAAAAAAATCATAATCTCGTATAACAGTTAATGAGTTATCGTCAATGAATATCAGACAACACACAAAAGAAATCCCTAAAAAAGCGACAGTGACACAGTCAATGAATATATGATTCATTAGAGAATTTTTTACGATAAAAAGTCTAGAATGTTTAGTAG
The DNA here is from genome assembly GCA_026543865.1 of Argiope aurantia. Taxonomy (NCBI): domain Eukaryota; kingdom Metazoa; phylum Arthropoda; class Arachnida; order Araneae; family Araneidae; genus Argiope; species Argiope aurantia. The sequence continues at coordinate 5,389 of JAPMOR010045337.1, read as the reverse complement.
GATTTTTCATAAGTAGAACAGTTTTAAACCGTAGGTTATAAATGCATTTCTTATGTAGAAATATAAAAGAAACTTGTAAACAAAGCAGTTCCAACTTTTCAACTACTGAACATCATATGAAGTTTGAATTGAAAGAAACTTCGGCAAAAATTGAGTGATTTATTTTTAAATTAGCTGACATTTCACCAGTCTTTATATGAATTGCAGAAGAGTGCTCAATTTAAATTGTGTTTTTGGAAAAGCACAAATCTCAACTTCTATCTCAAATAGGAATAAAAAAGGTTATCAAAATTCGCAAATTAAATCAGTTTTTATCATTTCAATAAACATGCAAACATTAATACATGACTCAAATGACGACCTTGAACCTATTACATTATTCAACTGAATTTTGATTCATTACCTGTTATTACCATTATTTTGTTATTATAATCAAAAGTGTATGTACATGTAAATATTTATAAAACATTGGCATCATACGCAACTTTATACAATGGCACCAATTTAATTAATGACACTTATGTTAGTAAATATCATTTCAGTTAAAATATAATTTAATTGAAGAAAAAGTCATTATTTTTTTAAATAAAATTTAATTCATTATTAACATTTATTATTAGTTTTTAAACAAGTTTTTAAACCTTTAAACGGGATTAACTAACTTATTTGAGAATCTAAATCCAACTAAATAACAGAATTTTTTTTTAATCAAATAAAGGTTTCTAAATTTCTAATCGGGAAAGCAAATCAATCATTTCAGTTAATAATAATAAGTTAATAATTCAGTTAATAATAATTAACTTAATATATCAGTTAATATATTAATTATTAATACATCAGTTAATAATTAATAAACATCATTTCAGTTAAAAGATAATTTAGTTGTAGCAAAAATCATTAAATTTTTGTCAGGTCAATGCATTATTAATACTTTTCACAAATTTTTTAAGCAAATAAAAATTTCTAAAACTGAAATCGGGACTAACTAACTTATTTGATAATCGAAATTAATTAATGGCACTGGTGCTAATAAATATCATTTCAGTCAAAATATAATTTAGTTGTGGAAAAAATCATTAATTTTTTAAAAATAAAATTTATTAGGTCAATTCATCATTACATTTATCACGAATTTTTAAACAAGTAAAAGTTTCTAAAAGTTAAATTGGGACTAACGAACTTATTTAATAATCTACATTGAACTAACAGATTGAAAAAAATTAATTTATTTGATAAGTTAAACGAAAATTATCAAATTAAATTATATCATAAATTTAAAATTTCATTGCTTTAAAAGTTATTAAATTAAAAATCTTATATTATCGAAAAAAATTATTCAAATTTTGATATTATTATCAAAAGTTTATGTGCATGTAAAAATTTATAAAACATTATTACACGTAACTTTATACAATGACACCTACTTAATTAATGACACTGACGCTAATAAATATCATTTCAATCAAAATATAATTCAGTTATCGAAAAAATCATTAATTTTTTTGAAATAAAACTTATGTTTATTAATATTTATCGTGAATTTTTAAACAAATAAAAGTTTCTAAAATTCTAATCGGGACAAACTAACTTATTTGATAATTTAAATTTAATTTACTAATCGAAAAAAACTTATTTGGCAAATTAAATGCAAGTTATCAAATTAAATTAATAATTCCATAATAAATAAAATTAATAATTTTATAATAAAATAATTAATAATTACTTAATAAATTAATAGTTAATTAATGCTATTTCTTATCACAAGTTTAAAAGCAAGTGAACATTGTTTAAAAGTTGACACTACACGTACCTCAACCGTAAGACACCCACGCAAATGACAACAAAGTTCTTAATAAATCCTATTCAGATGAAATATGACTTACTTGTCCTAAAATAACTCACTCAGTCCACAAAGCGCAGCACCTTGAAACGCCAATTCCCAAATATTGCACTAACTCACCTTCAGTGCTAACTCGTGCTTTCCCAGACAAAGAATGCGTCATAAAGATAGATTAAGAGAAGTAATGACTTAGTCTGAATATATCCTACTTTCAATGTCAGATTAAAGTTCCGCAAAAAGATGCCCTCTTTTTTTTTTTCTTTTTTCTTCGTTTTGCGGAAGAAGCGAGACTTTCCTTTTAAAGGCTTGTGTGACTAATTAGGAGAAAATATACAGGGTAAAGGAAGAAAAAAAGTAAAGAAAGAAGATTCTGAGAAAGGAAATATGTCGAAAGTTTGCGTTTTATTTCGAGACTTCTCAGGAATTTTTGTGACAAAGAAACAATCAGGACCGGAAGTCGTCAGCTCATATATTAATTGAAGGAACCAGAAGAAGATGGCTCATTTTTAAGTGGTTGTATTTTATGTGACAGAGGAGGTTAATGTTTAATGTTATACGGTGTTGTTTATTTAGTTCATTTGCATTTTTTTCCTTTAAAATTAATTATGTGTAATTTAATAATCAATTAATATAATAATTTATTTATTATATTTTCAGTTGAAACAGGAATTTATTAAAAAGTGAAAATTTAAATAATTTTTTTAATTTTTTGGTAATTTTTTTAATTTGATTTTAATGAATTTTTCCGAAGTTACTTTTATATTAATATTCTTCTTATACCCCTTGCATTCATTGTGGTACTGAATATTTTGATAAGGAGATATTGAATATTTAATTAAAAATTAGAATATTCAATATCATAAATTAATACTTTTTAATTCATTAAAATTTGAAAAATGGTTCAATGCAGGTTTAAAATGTATTAGCGTAATGATCTCAATTAATTTGTTAGAAAATTTAAATGATAAAAATGTCTAGATTTTTTGTTTCGGAGTGAATAAATAAGTTACTAAATAATGCTCATGTGTTCTAAGAGATATTAGAAATGAAAATAACTTTCTTTTTTCAAAAATAGTTAACTTTAATTGATTAATATGTAAAAGATTTGATTTTATATAATACTAACTGCCTTGGGCGACCAGTCGTTAAAATTTTAATAATTAAATATTTTATGTAACTCCTATTTTAATAGCTTCTTCATCAAAATATTTTAAAGCTTCAATTTTTGATAGTCATATAATTCATTCATAATATTATAAAGGCCTTCAGCCATAACGCAATATGTCTCTCAAATTTTCTGTTAGCTCCCGTAGAATTTATGCTTTAAATTAAAGTGGAAATGGTTAAATTGCAATTAATATAAAAGCATTTTTCCCCCTGAAACGAAGCATTTTTTTTAATATGAGTGCTGAAAACAGAGTCGCTAAGTATTTAAACTTTATGGGCACTAAAAAATATCTTTCTTAATTTATGTAATATCAAGAAGTTTTCTAGAAAATTTTCTCAGATTCATCATGAACAGATCAATTAATTAACTATGTTTAGTTTTAAATGCATCAAACACTAAGAAAATAAAGAGTCGTTTGAAATAATCGGTCGGAAACATGTTAAGCCTCCAAAACCAAGTCTGTATCCGTTGAGTTGTCAACAATCAGAATACAATGCACATGCGTGAATTTTCAAGGCCTAGTTTGGTAACGCAGATGCCAGAATTTTCTATTCCAGTTGGGGTAACGCACCGCAGATTAGAAATTTTTAATTTCCTTTATTCTGTTTTATTTAATTCAAAAATACTTCAGAATGAATTTGAAAGATCAATTAATTAACAAAGTTTAATTTTAAATGCATGAATAGTTGTAGAGCTTTAAGTTAAAGTGGAAATGATTAATCTGCAATTAATCTAATAATATTTTTTACTGAGACGAAGCATTTTTTTTTTTGTAATATGATTACTGAAAACAGAGTCACTGAGCATTTAAACCTTATGGACACTAAAGAATATCTTTCTTAATTTGTGTAATATCTCAAGAATTTGCATCAAATCATCATCATAAATGCATCAAACCCTAAGAAAATAAACAGAATCGTTTAAAATAATCGGTCGAAAACAGGTAAAAAAAATTACTTAAAAAACAATGAATTTAAACTAACATAAATACAATTTAATTACAAAAGCATACAATTAACCTAAAAATAATTTAAATCTATTCCGCTTCCGTTGAAAATAGATGTAAACAATAACACAATGCGCATGCGTAAATTTTCAACGTCAGTTACGGTAACGCAAATGCGTGAATTTTTCTACGCCATTTGGGGACCGCTATGCAGATCAGAAATTTTTAATTTCCTTTATTCTGCTTTATTTTAATTCAAAAGTACTTCAGAATGAATCTGAAAGATCGATTAATTAACAAAGTTTAATTTTAAATGCATCAAACACTAAGAAAATAAACAGAATCATTTGAAATAATCTGCCGAAAATATGTTAAGCCTATCCTTGTTAGCGTTGGGAAAAAACCTGAAGCCTTATTCATTTGGCGGTGGGGAAAAGAAAAGATTTTTTTGGTGGGAAAGTTAGATTTTAATTAATACTTAAAATTCTAATTAAAAAATTAAAAAAAGAAACCTAGGTGCACATTCCCGAGCTCCAAGGTATGCATGTGCCAAATTTGGTAGCTGTAGGTCGAACGATCTGGCCTGTAGAGCGCCAACACACACACACACTCATTGAGCTTTATATAAGTATAAAAGTACATAGAAAAAGTATTTTGCAAATGAGTTGTTTCATTTTTTTTTATTATTATTATTATTTAAAATAACTAGAGTGAAAATCTTTTTTTTTTTTTTTTTTTTTTTTTTTGCTTCTACCTTAGATAGCTTTTTAGAAAAATAGTGCTCTTTCATTTATTCTTCTACTTTAGAAAATTTAGAAATCTATGTTAATTATGCCATATAATTTGCGAGTGACATCAATATAGCGTTGCATATCAGTAACAATTCATTTTACTGCACAACATTTTCGAATTGCGTGCAAGTATTGCGTTTAAATATCAATGGAAAGTAATCCACGTTTACCTAAAAAAAAAGGAATATAATAAAGAGTGAAGAGGGCAAGAAAATTTGATAATTTTTTTTTTTAATTTTAGAACTTTATTTCAATTTATATCAATACATATATGATGGTTTGTGGAAATTGTTAGCATTCAGTCCATTCTTAAATTATATAATAACGAAATGAATATCTATTACGACTAATAACTATCAAATACTGAAGAAACAAATCGATTATATATTTAAGAAAAGTATCCTTATCCAAACATAGAAACTGTGTGAAATTTGAGATATGCCATTTTGTTATTAGAGCCATATGTGTAATTTCATCTATCTGAAATTTTTATTTATCGTGCTCATAGCACACACTCACAGACATGATTTCTTTTTAGTTGTTTTCTTCAGAATACGCGTAAGACGTCAAGAATGAATAAAATATCGATATCGACTTTTTTTAAGATTGCAATACTTTTCTAGGTCATCGTAAACAAAAAAAAA
>JAPMOR010045326.1:1804-23980 GCA_026543865.1 Argiope aurantia | reverse complement strand
ATAATAATAATAATAATAATAATATCTTGGTTTTATTTTGTATCATTTGGCTTTTCTGCGCCATCTTGTATTAAGGGCGGAACTCTTCACTAACTACCATTTTAAGAATTACATTTGCCCAAATATATTATGTAAAAAAGAAGCAAATCAGCTATTCTGAATTACGATAGCTCTATGAAAAGAAACTAATTTTGAATTAATAAAATCAATTTCTTTTTGTTTTACCTAAAAAATGGAAATAAAACATATTGTAATTCAATTAATTATTTGTAATAACACAATATTACTAAATATAAAATATATTTAGTCAAGTAAAAAGTAAGAGTGTTTTTAATATTCCTTTATACAAATTATTTCTTTTATCAAACAGAAAGCTGGTAATAGTAATTTCAAAATATTTTACAATTTAATTAATCCATATAAAATTAAAATATATACTTCACCTAAATAATAACATGAAACTTTTAATAAGATCTCAGTCGATGAATATCTTGAAAAAACTTGTCAAAATATGGTAAATATGACGCTATTTTCATTTTTGAAAAAAAAAAAAAAAAAAGAATTTTGATGATTTGAAAATTTAAAATTTTATCTCTCACCAAGCTTGCCGGTGAATCCGCAACCATCATCTTGGATGCAACAGGTCAGGACTTCCACATATAGCGAGAAATCGCCACAAAGAATCCAGAATTTTAAGTCCACAGAGAATCCGAACTCCAGGAAAATCGTACGATTTAATTTTTTTTCCGTTGTCGAGAGCAAATGAACACATACACAAAATCATAGAACATAATAAAACTGAATGAATACATTATCTTTAAACAATAAAGTTAGTCTTACTTTAGTTACTTTTACTGGAACTGAACCGACAAGTATCATATTTTTATATCCTTCGTTGTTTTCATTGTTCAGCTCTATAGAGATGTACCAAAGCGTACGCTTAGTAAAATATCTTTCAAAAATTTTGCATTCTTCAAGATAAAATATAATCCAATACCTTCCTGATTAATACACTATATCGAAAATATAAGAGAACTTGATGCATTCGAATTCAAGCTTGATATCTCTCTTGGCGATAGAGAGAGCGCTCCAGCTTGTGACAACTGTTGAGCAAGAATCGCGGTTATTTTTATTGCAGAAAATCGATCGATAGGGTCGTTGGATTCTCGGAAAGCATTAAAAAGTGTTCTAGAGCGAGATAACGGGAAATAAATTTCGGCGTGACAATTGCGGCAGAGTGCTAACTTCAAATTTAATTTTCAGTGCTTTCCTTTGATAATTAACCATTACAATACCGTTTAAAATCGTAGAACACTTTTATAAGTTTTGCTTTTTTGATCCGCGAATTCTGATTGATTCAAAACAGTTATAGGCATTTCTCGGCGACTCATTTTTTTTTTTTTTCAAAAAAGTAAATTTTTCCACAAAATGCAAATATTGGAATTTTGCGGTTATTCCCTTGCATATAACACTTATCTAAGTAGAGTTCCAAAAATTTCGCTCACATTAAAAAAAGAAACATATTTAACTAGTTCTGTACCTTAAAAAAAAAAAAAAAAACGAAATTTACTTTTAATCTAAATGAATCTATAATTCGTTTCATTACTCATTAATCTTTTTACAACTTGTGACTTAATAATTTAAAGTTTTCTTTTGAGTTTATTAGCTTATATATATATATATATATAACTCTAACGCATAGAAATCGCGTTTATTTACTGTCGAATAAATTCCAAAATAATTAATTGTTAAATAATCTCCAAAAATTTCGGTGAAATTAAACTTAGCACAGAAATTGCATTCGTTATTTATTGTTGAATAATTTCCAAAAATTCCAAAATAATTTATTGTTGAATAAATTCCAAAATAATTAATTGTTGAATAAATTTCAAAATAAGTTCCAAGAATTTCCCTCAAATTAAACGTAGCGCAGAAACCGTGTTTATTATTTATTATCGAATAAATTTCAGAAATTTCAAAATAATTAATTGATCCGGTTTTTTTAAGTAAATTTGTCACATTCGAAAACCGTTTTTTAAAGTAAGAAAACCAGTTTTCCGAAACGCCTGGATATTCCATTTCTTCAAAAAAAAAAAAAAAAATCGGTTGGCACCGATTTGTCTAAAGCTGAAGGCTTAAGGCGACGAGATGCGAATTTATTAACAAGTGTAGGTATATTTAAATTTCTCTTAAATGAATTAAAAAATTTGAACACTGAGATAAGTTTGAAATTATTATGCTTTAGAAGAACGAAATTAAGAAAGTATAATTAGCGACTCTTTTGCTGTATTCACACACTTCTAGTTTAGCGAAGAAATCTAATGTACTTTCTTTAGTTTCGAAAACCGAAATTATTAAGTTATATGGAAAGATATTGTCTAGAATATTTCCAAATTCTTATGTGGAAACCGATTCTGACGAAGAGCAAATCTAAGAAACTACTCGTCAGAGTAATGCTTTTTTAAAAGAAGCCATGGAAAAATCAATTCATAAGTTTCTTGAAGAAAAACTTTCAAATCCAAATACACTGAAAGCTGAATTTTCATTATTTAAGGCAATGAATAAAAGAACAATAATCTTAGATTTGTTATTTGATGCCATGAAAACTATAAAAACAAGCTCAGTTGTTAGTGAATGAGTATTTTCAATTTCAGGCAATATTGTGTCCAAAGTTAGGCAGCTTTAAAACGTTGCCACCGTTCAGTCGATATTTTATGTTTTTTAAAATCCTATTTTCTTAGGAGAAATTAAAATTATTGAAAGCAATATAAATATTATTCAACATTTTTGTTTAAGTTTTCGTTATTTTGTGTAAATAATATGTATATGTAATCTTTAATTTTATAAAATTTGATATTGATTTCGTTTTTTGTTATTTTATATAACTTAGAGAAAATATTTTTCTCTATTCTATTTTTTTGACAAAAATTTGAAAACCGGCTAAAACCGGTTTTTTGGAAATATGGAATTTGAAAACCGGTTTTCAAAAAGTCGGTTTTTGTATAAACCCTATTGTTGAAAATTCCCAGAAAGTAAATAAATAATTGTTGAATAAATTCCAAAATAAGTAAATAATTAATAGTTGAATAAATTCCAAAACTTTCGCTGAAATTGAACGTAGCACAGACATCGCGTTTATTATTTATTGTTGAATAAATTCCAGAATAATTTATTGTTTGGTTTAGTTTAGTTATATTAACGCCCCGTTTTAAAGCAACACTAGGGCTATTTTGGGACGGACCCCGTCATTTTGAAACAAATTCCAAAATAAGTTTCAAAAATTTCACACAAATTAAAAAAAAGAAAAGAAACATATTTAACTAATCTTGCCACTTTAAAAAAAAAAAATCTAAATGAAACTATCATTCGTCTTGTAATTCATTAATCTTTTCACTACTTGTGACTTTATAATTTAAAGTTTCTTCCTAAGGTTATAAGCTTCTGTATATATAAAACGCTATCGTACGAAACCCAGAAAGCGCGTTTATTATTTATTGTTGAATAATTTCCAAAAATTCCAAAATAAGTAAGTAATTAATTGTTGTATAAATTCCAAAATAAGCTCCAAAACTTTTGCTTAAATTAAACGTAGCGCATAAATTGTATTTATTATTTATTGTTGAATAAATTTAAAAAAATTATTGTTGAATAAATTCAGAAAATTTCGCGCAAATTAGAAAAAAGAAACATATTTAACTATTTTGCACTTTTTTTTAATAAAATTATTCTTAATCTTAATAAAACTGTCATTCGTTTCATAACTCATTATTCTTTTTACTACTTGTTACTTTAGAATTTAAAGTTTTCCTCTAAGGTTATTAGCTTCTATATATATATGAAACGCAAATGTACGTAACACAGAAATCACACTTATTATTTATTGTTGAATCGCAAAAGTCAAATGTATACAAATCCTAATATGAATTTCACTTAACATTTTTAAAACTGCATTGAATCTAACAAGGTAGTAAAAATGATTAATGGGGTTAAAAATTTTATTAGAAATGTTCTATAGATAGTTTAAAATACTATCGAACGTTTAAGAAAAAGATTTTAATCGATGGATAAAATAGACTTAACTATCGCCAAATAAATAATTCGTTATGACTTATTTACAAAAATTAATGTTCATACCTTCCAAAACAATTATTTTACAAAAATGGTCTTTACATAAAAAGAAATAATGATATCAATCACATCTCCATAGAATTTATTCTTTTGATTTTATTTATAATTTAATTTGATACATTATCGTTAACAATGTTTATAAATGCGATGTCAGGCTCATCTAACAAAACATTCTATTGCGCGTTTTTACTAATTGTTTACTCAATAGTAGGATTTTCACATTCGCTTTTATTTCATAATGTGTTTACTTTTTAAAATTTTGCCCCTTCTTGATAACTACTCCAGTATTTCAATAAACGGCAATGCATATAGTTAAAAGTTTAAGTTAACGTCGCTGAAATTGAACGTTAAAATAACGTCCCATATTAAAGCTATTTTGGAACGGATTTCGTATTTTTGAACCGCGGTCAGATGACGAGGACGGCATATGAGCCCGCACCCCCTCTCCAAACTTCCCCACCAAAGGGAAGCCGTTTGGCCCCGAAGGATTAATTTACGCCAGACCCGTTTACACGAAGGTTCTTCGGTGAAATCGGGTCGAACCTGTAACCTTCCGGTTTCGAAGTCAAGACCTTACCACCAGGTCATCGCGGCCCCATGCGCATAGTTGAAGAAAGAGGGATGGAAAAAAAGATTCATGAGCGTTATCTTAACATGTGTTAGCATTAGCACAACGTGGATCTATTTCACGCTGGATTCCTTGCCCGAATTCATCCCTTATCTTGTTTTTTCTTGATACATCTGATAGACAAGCGTTTGCGACTATGCTTTCGAAATATTGTACTCGATCTGTAGGGAAACAAAAAGAATAAAATGTTGTCTTTGCATTTCTCGAAAAAATTAACCACTTTGTAAAGGCCTTTTTTCAAAATGAAGTACTTTTAAGGTGCTTAAAAATGGTTCACAAATTTAAGTTCTTTTCATGATGCTACACACCCTGAACATTGCAGATACGTAACAATACATTCAAGCACTAAGCCAAATTTAAATATTTTTTTAAATGGCAAAATAGCACAGAATCATATAAGTTATTTTCTATTATATCGCTGCAAAATGCACATTTCCATTCTCCAAAGTATACATAAGCCAAATTTGGTAGCTGCAGGTCAAATGGTCTGGACTGCAAAGCGCCGATATAGCCTTTATTAGTATAGATGCAGTAGTATAGATTTTATATATGAAGTTAAAAAAATTATATAAAATAAAAAAATAACCAAATCAGATATTTATTTTTTTCAATGCGTATAAAAATCATACAACGGAACAATCAGATTAAGAAAAGGACTTTCAAGAAACGTTCTTTGCTAGAAAATGTAGTAATACCTAAATATATCTGTATTAATAATCAAGATGAATGAATATGTTTGTACACACCAAACCATTTGATTTAAAACTACCAAACTTGATGAAAATATACTTTTGGTGCACTTCAGAGCATTTTTTTAAAAATGAAGAATTAAATTGGATTTTGATGCTTTCCCACGATAACTTCCGAAAATATTACTACACAAATAAATTTTACACTGTTTCAAAGATTAAAGAATTTTTTTAATGATATCTTTATTAATACTTTAACGTACAATCGAAAACGTCGTTAACTAAACAGTAAAAAAAAAAATAAAAAAAAATAAAAAACCTCGTACGCTATCTATCTCAAAATAAAGTTTATGTTTTGTATTATTTGATTGCTACTGTCATTCTCTTTATTTGAATCCCAAATTCTACGCAATAAAGTAGATATTCTTAACAAAAGCAAGAAGCTATTTTTAAAAAATGATATCTTTTATGTAAAATTATAACAGTATTGCCACTCTTGCTAAACTAAAAAAAATTATTACAAAGTTGCCATTTACTTAAAATTTTGAATTACAAACGTAAATATAACAAATGCTATGAATACTTTGTTGCCTGTTATGCTTGTGAATAACAATACTTTGTTTGCCTAATTTTTTAAAAATAGATTACATTATTGCCCTGAAATTCCAACCATTTCCAATGTTTCATCTAACATTGAATCACACTATTTTCTTCCATTATTGAAAATTAATGAAGAAGGATTCTGTTTAATATCGATGTAATTTACAAGACAAAAAAAATGAATTTATAATGCTGTGAAATTATGAATTGTACATGTAAGTTTTTAACAATGCAATGATTACATTGGACGACTCTCCAATAGAAAAGTTCCCTTATACAAAATAGAATTAAAATAACAAGATTTTAATCTTTAGAATTTGATGAATCACTATATCTACATGATTTAATTGAAATTAAATATTATCATAATCTCAGGCAAATCAGCTAGTCACCAAAGATGAAGTAATTATATAAGACTAATAAATAATCACAGTTAAAAACTAAACAAATATAAATATTTGAAATTTACTTTCAATGTGTAGATTAACAGGTCTTTAAAATATAAAATATTTACATGGCCATGAGTATTAAATCAATAAAAAATCAATTTAAATTAAATAAAAAGCACTAAAAGGGTTAAATGTAGATGTTCCAATGTTACTCTAATGAAATTTGAAATGATCAAAATTAAAATAATTTCAAATATTTTTTTACAGGATAACTTTATTGAATTTTAAATAACCACAAAAATGTTCAATATAAAACTCTGTTCATATTTTCATTAATACGGCATATCAAAAAAAGCAAAATCCCTCATCCAAAATAATAATTTGCTGGTTTTGAAAAAATGTGACATGAATTATTCTTCAAATTAATAAATTTACAATTAATATTACTCTATCTAGAATGGACAAATCTATCTTTATATATAGAAATAAAAGAAAAAGTTTCAAGTTTTCATAATAACTAGAAAATGGCATTAAATATTTAAAAAAGTAATTTTGCTCTGTTATTAAAGACAAATGAAAAGTTTATTTAAAAAAAAAATGTGGTAACAAGGCATAAATAAATACAAAACAAACTGAAATAGTTATTTAAATTTTACTTATTTACAAAATAATTTGAAGAAAATGAAATGCAATCAAAACTAATAAAAATATTTATTTCTTCTTTTTAGCTTTAGCAACATCAGTATCTTCTCTAGGTTTTTGCCAATGAAGTGGTTTTTGGCGATACATTGGCCATGGTGGAAGAGTTAGCTGGAAAAAGTACAATGGATTTTTTAAAAATCTTTTTTACATTTTAGTAATAAAATACAAATGAATGAGCAAATATAAAAATAATCTTATGCCACATAATTATAAGATTTTCACCAATGATGATTTTCAATGAAATTTTTTAGAAACATTTTCTTAAAGTGGAGTGTTGAGTATTATAACAAAATGGGAAATTTATAATTATTGAAAAGCTATTCTATTGCAAGAAAATTTGCCATAAACTGCAAGATATCTTAAATTAAAGTTTTATTTAAAAAAAAATTACAAATAACAATCAAGCTTAGTTGTCATAAATAAAAATCAAACTCTCTGCTAGTGTTATGATGTTTAACAAGCTTTAATAAAAATTAAAGTTTAGTTTTAACCTCATTACACCAGCATATTATAACTAATTGATTACTAATACTTCATAAGAATTAATTTAAATAGTAAAAATGTAATTAGTTATTGACAACTTAAGATAACAGATATAAAAAATTACTTGATGCATATTAATTATAATATGCTAAGATATTATATTACGTTAAATAGTCCTAATATGATTCTATTGCATATAAAAGTAAATGATTTATTTGAACAGAATTCAGTTTCCAAGACTAGTTAGAGATATTATGAGCAAAGAAATTCTAAATTTAGATACATAAACCAAAACTGATAATCAATTAAAAGAAAGAACGAAAGACCTGATACTTTTATAAATACAGGGATTCATATAACAGATTAATAATTTAGAGCCAGAATTGAACAGTTATTTAATAATGTAAAGTTAAAATATAGGTACCCATTCCTGTCTATTTAAAATAACTGAACATTTTTAACAAAGGTGCATAGCGAGAAATTGTTGCAAAAATTATGTACTTTTAAGCATTTAGCCAGGGAAAAAAAAAAAAAAAAAAGCACCTTTATACATGTATGTATACATAAACCTGTGTATTTTTTAAGCATTGGAAATTTTCTGTTTTATAATAATGCATAGTTTATATTAAACATTTTTAAATAAAGAGTTAAGTTTAAATGTGTATTCTTTAATTTTTAATATTTATTTCTGCATTTGCACATCATCTTCGATTCTAAAACAAATGATGTCTCTTTGGTTTTGACAAGAACATAAAAGGATTTAAAAAAAAAAAAAACTATCAATACTATAAAATTATTGTTAATCTTATGAAAGTTGACTTAAAAAATTTGTACCCTTTTTCATGATTTCTTAAAATGAGCAAACTACAATTTATTTAGATGGATATATCAGTTCAGAATAAATTGACATTGATATAGAAATATAGCAGTTTATATTTAATTGTTATAAATGCAATAAAAAATAAGATTCGACATTGCAGGGATGGAAAGTGTAAATTTCCTTCTGTACTAAATAAATATATTTAGAAATTTTAGTTGCAGTCTTATAAAGCTAAGTAATAAGCTTCGGAATGGCTACCAGCATAAGACTGGCAAAATTGTCCCCAAATAGATGATAAGACAATGCCATGTTCTAAATGAGTTTAAGTTTAATTAGCAAAACTATTTTTAAATTTCAGTACTTTTCATGATGCTATGCATGCTGTTTAAACTTAACATATAAAAATTAAAAATGATTACTTACAATGCAAGATAAAAGAAAGCCAATACCAAGTATATAAACTGTGAATGAAAATTGCTGAAAGATGTAACCAACAACAAGTCCAACTCCCTGTAATAAAATAATATTCTTTATGATGCTAAACTAAAATTAAATTATATGCTTTACTTACTTTATTAAGAAACAAAATGAAGAGTCCTATTTTAACAATAAAATTGAAGTTAGAAAAATGTCTCGCAAAATACAGATAATGAAGAGTCCTATTTTTACAATAAAATTGAAGTTAGAAAATGTACAGATAATTCTAAAGAATCAAAGACATATAATACAAAGATAAGATTCTGAATAAAGATTAAAAAGAAGGTAATAATATATTCAGCAAAAACCTTTTATTCAAATCACAGCATTTTCACATTTATTCACATAGAAGAAGGAAAATCCTATTTATATATTCATGTTACTTTTCTGCTTCTGACAAATTTCAACAAGCATAATTTTTAGCACATGCTATTTTTATGTTAGCAAGCTAACAATCAAATGTATGAAAGAAAGAAAAATATAACAAATTGAGAAAACACTAATTTTATGGCTTAAAATAGTGAGATGTAAAGAATATTTTGATTGCTGTGAAATTAACAGAAAAGTGCTATAACTTTATACTGTTGATTTTTTATAACATTTCTGATTATATTTATCAGCATACAATTAAACACAAAATTTCCTAAAGAACACTATCAGTACCATTTATATCCATGGCATTATTCAATGCTTAAAATTATACTGTTTAATGTATCCTCATTATTATAAGAACTACTATTTTTAAAAAATGTATATCAAAGGGGGAAAAAAGTATGAAAAATAGCACTAATAATGTGCAACAAAAATCTGCTCCCTTCAAGGATAGTAATAACACTTGCATACAGAAATTATACATCTTTAATAATATGTTTATTTTTTAAGCATAAATGAGCATGTTAACTTAAAAATAATAAACAAAATAAATAATAAAATTTCCTTTTACAGATCTAGATTAAAAAACAACAACTTAGTTTTAGACTTAAAACTTACAGCAAAAATGAGAATAATAGTTTGGAATATTCTTTCAGCTTTTCGTTGACCATCAAAATCCTATAAATGATAGAAAATAAAGTATTAAATTCTATTTTTCCCATAACAATAGACAAATAATGATTTTAACAACATTACAAATATATTCTTAAGATAAGAGCAGTAAGACTTTGCACAATTTAAATAAATAAAATTATTATTCAATAATAAGAAAAGTCATGAAGCAATACTGGTACAAAGATAACAATTCTAATTATAAAATTAAGAAGTCTTGTTAGAACATTGGTAAAACCAAAGAAAAATTTAATATTAAAATTAAGAATAACGATGAGTGTGTGTGTGTGTTGGTGCTCTACAGGCCATTTGACCTACTGGTAGCAAATTTAAAAAATGTATACTTTTCAAGATAAGAATATACATTACAGTACAAGTTTTAAGATTATTGCAGAAAAATAAATTTTACACAGTTTTAAAATTGTCTTTATCAACCAATATCAATTTAAAAATCATGCAAATTTTTATTGAATGTTGGCAATTTTTTAATTTTTTTTGTCCGAGTTACAATAATATATTATATTGCCACTATAAAAAATTCAAAGGATTTTCATTGTTTTATCAGATACTTAATCCCATAATTTTCATTTATTGTTAAAATTGGAAAAAAAATATATTTTATACCTGTTTTTAGTTTATGAGACATAAAAAAAAGGAAGTTTGCAGTATTGCAAGATAAGAACATAGATTAACCAGATTTGTATGTTTGCAATAGTGCTATGATATTATGGGACAGGCTCAATCAGAAATATCCATATAGATGATAAATTAAGCATATGTAAGAATAACTAACACAGTTTTATTTTGTGATAATTTGGTGGAATCATGAGCATGAAATTATGAAAGCATTTATCTGAAATCAAATATAATCAACATTCTAAATAGACCAGATGGTTCTCTGAAGTGATTAGTTAAAAAAAAAAAAGTTAGAAGATATTTTTTCTGTTTAAATCGCTAAATTTTGCAAACCATTAGAAAATATGCTATGAACTTTACAATAAAGTTACCACATTTAGCAAGTTATCAGCTTTAAAAAAATTACACTTTGGCATTTGTATCCTATTAGCTTTATGATTTATTAAATTTACTAAGTCATAAATGTTTGAAAATATTTATATTAACTTTTTTTGACAATGCACTGATAGAATTCAAAAAGTAAATAAAAGCATTCAAAGGAAACTAAATGTAATAATGATTAAAAAAATACTTGAAATAAGCATAACAAATATTTACTTTTAATATCTTTGATAGAGATTACACAACAACAGCTTTGCAATATTTTGTCATGCAACTCAGCATTAAACTGCATTTGAAAGAACATAACAATATATCCTTCAAAACAGAATATAAACAAAATAGTACAACAAGTTACAAAAATTTGTAAAGAATAAATTTAAACAACATAACAAATATTTATATAACTAATAAATCGAATAAATTAATGAAGTTACACTAAATGCAATATTTCAGAATTGTGTGAAGTGCAGTCCCAAAATTTACTAAAACCGTCTGCTTCCATTCATTTTTAACTAATAATGCATTTTGAAGCATCAAGTCATTTACATTCCTTATTTTAATCTTCACATTAAATTTACTTCAGACTCATATTGCTCTGATTACAGAATAATATTAATTATAATACATCCAAGTATGAAAAACAATGAGTACACACTAATTCAAGTAATAAATTAATATAACTATATTCATTTTTTTAATAATAGTTAATGCACTTCATTCAGAAAAGTAAACAGACACAAAAGGAATCATTAACAAGTGTAAAATTTAATATTTCAATTGATACAAATAATGGCTGAATCCATGTTGTGAAAGCAATTTGAAAATTTGTGGGATTCTGTAATTTTACTGAAGTTTAGAACATATATATAAATAATCCCAAATTATACAAGGTAAATCAGTTTTTTTATCAACATACTAAGCATTATATTATATTTAATCTTTTTTTTTTACACCTGTAGCTACAGCAGTTTCAATAAAATGTTAGTTCACTTAAAAAGAAAATGATTTTCATAAATTAATAATGCAATCAAAAGCAGAAAATAATTGTACCGGCATTACAGAAATACATCTTATAAAACAAAGAATGAATGAAATTTACCAACATAAAAGCTCAAATCCTGGGAAAAAACTTTTAAGCAAATTAATTACTATAATATGTTCTCCAGGACCTAATGAAAAAACATATGCATTCGACAAATGAGATTTCCCTTTTCCTTACTTACCATGTGGACAGGCAGATTCTTTATTTTCTCAATGATGCCGAACATGATTTTGTTATTAAATCTCACTTTTACACAGGAAAAAAATTGCAAATGTCTTAGCCGGTTCGTAATAAATGACAGTTATCATTCAGCAAAAGCACACAATATGCTTTATTTACACGTAGCGTTGGGAATAAGGAAAAAAATTCGCAAGTTACAGTTACTATACCATTAAGATTAATAAGAAACAAATATTTTAATATTTTTTATTTTTTAAATATGTCTTTCATTTGTATCTAAAAAACGGCTTTTACATAAAACTTAGATGTGTATTAAAAAGAAAAATTCTTTTATCAAAAAAATTTATAATGCTTTTAAGAAAAATAATCGCTATATTTTTTTAACAATCTGGCAGCATTAGAGCAATCTAAAGTGAAAATTGCGCGCTTTGATATGTTCGTGTGATTAAATTTAAAGTAGCTGAGCAACGTTTGTTTTTCATATTTGAGTATATTTCTTGATTAATTTCAAGTAAGTTAAGATTATTATTGTCTTATGCTCGTTTCATATAATTGTTGTCATTTTTATATGGATATCATGCTTATAGATCATAGTGGATTTCTTATATAATGAAGACAAAAGAGAGCGTGTAACTGCCTCATAATAATGTTTAGTTTATATGTCTATTATTTTTGAGTTGATTTCTATTTGCTTTTCAACATATTCTATTCATCATTTGGCTTTCATTTTTTATTTCTGCCGAGTCGTTGGAAATAATGTCTTTTTATATATTATAAAAATATATCTTCTTGTAAATATGTTTATCCAGTCTTGCGTATCGTTTTGACAAGATCTGTGAAATTTAACTGTATTTTAAAAGAATTTCTTCATTTTCGATTTTCAGCGCAGTATTTTTAATTTTTATTTGATATGGGTAATGAGCATAAAATGATCATGAAATCGTATAATTAAAAAGTGAGTTTGTAACATTATTTTTCGATCTGTTGTGTCATGAGATAAAAATTTTTAAGATAGGATGATATTCAAAGTGAATTAATATTTTGCTGTGAAATTATTTGATAGGTTTTAATGGGTTATGTTTACTAATTTTCAGGTGTAATTATGACACAGTCCACTTAGTATTAATGTAGATTGCTTTAAAAAAAAAATCCTGTCTTTTAATAATACTGATTTAGAGATGATTTGATTGTAGAAATAAAGAACAAATGTACAAATTTGCAGGATTGTTAAAAATTTTCACCATGTGATTAGAGTTTAGTTTAAATAGAAATATAAACATTTGGTTATGAGAATTTATGGTTTTTTTTTCTTTATTTTGTAGCTATTAGGCGATTGATGTTTTGCATCTACTTATCTATTTTCTATATTGTTTTATTACTTAATTGATTCGAACTGCTTTTATGATATGTGAAATGTAATAAAGATTTAATAATTTTTTCCTGAATAAGTGTTATCACAGAAAGAGATTTTCTATTACAATTTCTTATTTTGAATAGAAACGATTTTTGAAGTGAATTAATATTCTGTTGTAAAATTATATGATAAGTTTTGATGTAAATTAATTTCTGATTAGGGAAATAACTTTTTTGTTACATGAAAGCAACATTTTGTTGTTTTCATATGAATATGTGACTCTTGCATTGTAAAAAGTAAAAATTATTTTATCTTACTACAATTTTATCTAATTAGAGATGGGAGAGCCTTAGAGATGTGTACTTTTATGTTGCTATTCAGTTATTAGTATTTTTCTGTTAGTATATGAATAAAAATATTTCCATAGTTTTAAACTTATTTATTGATTTCAATATTTTATCATAATTTCTTAAAAGATGTATATTACTATTTAATTTCACCCCGTTAAAGTGTTAACTTTGTTTTGTTCTTTTGAAACTTTCTATTTTGTTGATCTCAGTGACTTATTTTTAAACTTGGATAAAATTTATGGAGCTTCTAAATATTCAGAAAATTCATGACATTCTATATTATTTGAAATAGCTTGTTGGCATAAATCTGGTTCCAAATGTGTTATTAATAATAGTCTACCTTACTTGTATGACATTTTCATTAATAAACATATTGAAAAATCTTTTATATAATAACTGAAGAAGTAAAAGTCATAAGTTGCATTTTTAAATGCTTGTAGTTAATGAGAAGCATTAGTAGCATGTTTTCTGTATAACTAATGAATGTGTTTGACATGTTTTCAGATTTGCTTTCTTTTTTAAGTACATGAGTTGCCCAGTGACAATTTTAAAAAAACCCATTTTGAATTGTTATTCTTTAGAATAGTAAAGGTTTAAAATAAATTTTACCATTAACTGCTATATTAATTGTTGTGTCAGTAAATTAAGCTTTTTAGTGCAGAATTTTTAATTTGACTTGCTTAACAAATATGAAGATGGAATTCTGTATTTGATTTTCATCACTTATTTCCTGATGTGCCAGAGATTTGAAATTTTGTACATTTATGTGTTCTAAATGGTATAACTTTGTTTTATTATTTTTGGAACTTAAATATTAGTAATCATTAATTGAAATAAATTTCTATTAAATTCCAATAATGCTACTTGTTAATGAGTTCAAGGAAGAAAAATAATGTTGGATTAAAAAGCAAAAAATAATGTAAATAAATCCAGTACTTTGGGATTATTGTGTCGATCTGTCAACACTTGCGAAAATGTGCCAATCCTTTCACTACCTTTTGGTGAAAATGGTCGACGGGATAATCCCAAAGTATCATAGATGCTGCTATTTAGCACATTATTAAAAATGTGTGTCATTGTTTTAATTGATTTTTATATTCCATCTACCATTCATATTTAATTATTTTTATTAATTTGTTTGTAATCGCAATTGTTTATTTTCAGATAATGTTTCCACAACTTACTACTGGAGCCATAAATCGAATCCTTAATGGAGAAGATGTGGCAAATGCTGTTATTCAGATACTTGGATGTAAAAAGATTCCTGGGGCTGGAAATGACCGTTACCGTCTTCTTATATCAGATGGTGTTACTGGCTGCCCATTTGCCATGCTTGGAACACAACTAAACCACATGGTTGCAAATAAAGAATTGGAGAAATTTACCATTGTGCGAGTGGATAAATGTGTTTGCAATCAAGTGCAGGCTGATCGAAAGGTGATCATCTTATTGAACTTGACTGTTTTAGTCCCCGGTAATGAAGTTAATGAAAAATTAGGGAATCCAGTCAATTCATCTACTGGTGGTGGTGCATCAACAGGAGCTACTACTAATCCACCAGCTGTAAATGGTGTTCCTAAAACAAATTATTCAAATCAGAGTGCAGTATCTGCTCATGATTCATCAGAGATAAATGGATCTGTATCAGTTCATCCCATCAATACTTTAACTCCTTATCAAAATAAATGGACAATTAAAGCTCGGGTAACCAACAAAACACCCCTTCGTACCTATAGCAATTCAAGAGGTGAAGGGAAAGTTTTCTCTGTCAATCTTTTGGATGAAAGCGGTGAAATCAAAGCCACAGGATTTAATGATACTGCTGATAAATATTATAATATACTTGAAGTAAATAAAGTGTACTATATATCCAGAGCTACTTTAAAGACGGCTAACCAGAGGTTTTCAACAGTGAAGAATGATTATGAAATTACATTTAATAATGATACTACAATTGCTCCATGTGAAGAAAGCTCGTCATCTATTCCTATGCTGCAGTATGATTTTGTACCAATCGCTCAGATTGAACAAGTTGAAAAAGATTCCAATATCGATGTTATTGGAGTATGCAAAAGCAGCTCGGATCTGCAGACATTTGTTGCAAGGACAACTAATAAGGAAATGACAAAGCGAGATATAAAATTGGTTGATCGTAGTAATCGAGAAGTTAACTTAACACTCTGGGGGAAGGAAGCCGAAAATTTTGATGGGAGTTTGAATCCTGTCGTGGCTGTAAAAGGTGCCAGAGTGTCCGATTTCAATGGTAAATCTTTGTCTGTCACTATGTCCAGTTCCATGCAGATCAATCCTGATATTAAAGAAGCCCATGTTCTAAAAGGATGGTTTGAAAGAGAAGGTTACAAAATGGATGCTGAGTCCATATCTGCCAAGGGGGGAAGTTCAAACATGGGTGGACAATGGAAAACTTTTGCTCAGGCTGTCAGTGAACAGCTTGGTATGGGTGATAAGCCTGATTATTATGTCAATAAAGCTACAATCGTAATGTTGAGGAAAGAAAATTGTATGTATATGGCATGTCCTGGAGAGGAGTGTAACAAGAAAGTTATCGATATGAACAATGGAATTTATAGATGTGAAAAGTGTAATCGTGAATACAGTGAATTTAAATGGCACCTGCTGTTGTCTGTGAGTGTAGCTGACTTCACCGAAAATCAATGGGTGACATGCTTCCAAGAGGCAGCAGAAGGTATTTTGGGTGTTTCTGCACAAGAGCTAGGTATGTGCAAAGAAACAGATGATGAACGATATAATGAGATTTTAACTGATGCCAATTTCAAGTCTTACATTTTCAAGTTGCGCACTAAAATGGAAACTTTTAATGAGGAAAGTCGTTTGAAGACCACTGTCGTTAGTGCTACCCCAATTGATCATGTCACATATGTTAGAAAAATTATTTCCGATATCAAGCAAATGGAGCAGGAGCTTTAAACTGCTTTATGATGAAATTGTTTTGCAGTTTACATTTTTATGTTAGCATTTATGAAAAGGTCTGTAGGAAATTTTAAAGATAAATCTTCATTCATAGAAACTTAATATAATTAAGTTTAGATAACTCTTGAATTTTTTTTTTCAAACTTGAATGTTTCTTATAGAATTTCAATCCTTTATTAAAAGCTACATTGCGAAACACTTTTTAATCATGTTTACTATGTCACTTTCAAATTATTATTCTTATTTCTATTCTTGTGGAGTTAATATTTTTGTATTCATTTTGAAATAATAAGCTGTAATAATCATTGTGTATTTTCTGTTCAACGTAATAGTTATTATGTTGTATTATATCTTTTTGCATGTTAATCAGTTTAAAAATTACAAGTGTTCTGATAAATGTAACATTTTTGTTTCCTAGAATGGTGTTATTATAAACATATTTGAATAATCGTATCACTGAATTTACTTGTATGGAAAGATTTTGAGTGTATTATTTTGTCATTCATTTAAAGGGTCATCTGCCATTTAATGTAGTATATTCATCATTTATTTTGTATTGTAGCAGTAAAACCAAAAAAGTGCTGATAATAAATATTTTAGATAATATATTGTTTTGTTTTGATTACTTTAATTTTAATTCTGATATTTAAAAAAATATTGCAGTTTTGCATATAATGTTTAACATTTGTTTTAAAAAAGAAATCATACATTTTCATCTTCATTTGTATAAATTGCAGATTTTTTTAAAGATGTCATGTTACTGAAAATTTTAAAATATGACATAATTATTGACTTTTAATTAAAGGTTGAGATAGACTGATTACAACTTTTTATTTTGTGTTTGCCGATGATTTAGAATTATATATAATTGGCAATTTAATATAGTATGCATATTTGATTTTTTCCCTTTTATTTCATAACTTAATTGGAATGAGCTATTTTTTACTTTCAAGATACATGGGCTACCAAAAATTAAAGTGCTACTCGATTTAAAAAAATAATAGAATTGTGATTTGGTTAAATTATTCCATTATTTATTTCAATTTTATTATTATTTTACATAATGAATAATTTTAAGGATTAAATTGGATTCTGTCATTTGGATATTCTGCATCTATTTAAAAAGTAAAGATTGGAGAATTTGCTGAGCTGGAGCAATCGGGTGGTAGGTTTTAACACTCTTAGGCTTGAGCAGTTGTTAAAAGCTTGGCTTATCATAAAACATGTTATTGCCGAATCGAAAAGCGGACACAGTGTTACCCATTTATGTATTGGAGATACTAGATTCACCCATCTCCACTTGCTGCTAGGTGAACAACCACCTCTATGTTCTCAGTGTGAATGTCAAATATCTGCCAAATATATATTGTCAAAAAGCCCAAATTTCAATGCTGAGCTTTATTTTTTCAAAACACGAACACTCCATTGCCTTTCTTACATGATAAGACACCACATGCTCAAATTTTTGCATTTTTAAAGTCTTATCAAATTTTGTGCAGTCATTTAAACTTTTTTGTATTTTTGTACACTATCTGGTTTTGATTATTGTACATTGATATGATTTTAACTCTAGTTTCGCGCAGCTTTGTCAAAACCATGGCTCTTGCGTCAGAAAAATGCACAAAATAGGATTTATATGGAAATCAAAATGGCATTCTAACAGATGAAATTAATTTTTCATTTAAAACTTGTGTCTAAAATGTAAAAAAATTCTGCTGAGGATAAAATAGTTGCCTGCCATACCAGAAAATAGAAAAATTAAATCTCAAAACCACTGGTAAGTATTGCTTCAAATTCATGAATTAAAATGAAGTTTCTTAAATTTCTAAGTGAGATTGTAAAAACTGATTGTGTCTAGCAGTATTTTCCAGGCTTTTTTTTATTTGCATTCCTTTTTATTTGTCATCAAATCTCCTTATACCACAATTATAGTGTGGTTATTACTATAATTACTAAAATCTTCATTCATGTATTGTTGTAACCCTAATACTGTGACACATTTTTATTCTTACTTGTTTTGACAATCTTGAAGCTTTTCTCAGTACTGAGTAATTTAAAATCAGAAGTGGAAAGAGAAAAATACAGTCTAATGTCTGAATTTGTGTTGCAAAATTTGCTCATCTGCTTTTTTTTAATTAATAAGTGTTGGATGAGAAATCTCTTTCACTAATAAGTTGTAGTTGCTGTACTTATAAGTTGTAGCTGAATAGTGATTGTCTTTAAGATATTTCTCTTTCAAGTTGGTCAACCTTGCAATAGCTTTCTATTATAATTTATTATTCTTTGTATTCAGTCTATCTATCAATGGCCACCACCATATCTTTTTCGTATACCTCTTTCAGATGCACACCATGCATCCCAGGTGAGGGGCGGGGAGGACAATTGTTGAACTGTTGTGCTCTATAATTTTAATGCATGTAGAAAAAAAAAAAGGATTATTTTGATTTAAAATGTTATATTTATTGTTTTGCTTAATCTCTAATTAATTTTTTCTGCTTGTTTGTAAACTTGAAATCATAAAACTTTTTCATACATATATGAGGCTCTATGTAGGTTTCATTTTTGCTAATGAAATAAAATCAAAAGTTGAAAAAATATTGTTAAAGATAAATGTGGATTGGAAGCTGAACATGGAAATTCCCATTGTATGGCATCAACCTCAAAAAAAAAAGAAGTTAACTTTGAAAAAATAAAGCTTTGTTTAAAATTATTTTTAAATATACAGTCCAAATATGTGTTTAGTTAGTGTGTTAGTGTGGTAAAGGTATATCAGAATCTGGAAAAACTATTCTTATTTTTTCTTAAGAAGAGCCTGGGCACTAAAAACTGAAATGCTTTAAAAAATAATTTAACCCAAAGCTGGCTTTGTAAAATAAAACGTTCAGACTGTATAAAAAGTTAATTTAAAGTAATTCTGTTCGGGCTACAAGTAAAATAACCTCTTATGAATCTTCCGTTTTGAAATGTAAAAAGATGTTAATACTACTCAGTTTTTAAGAATATATATACTCATATCTTAAGGAAAATATAATAAAATTTCGGAAAAAGATCTTGTGTCATCTAATCGCTACCCTTTTACCCCCATATCAGTCATAGCTGTAAAACAATTCCAATATGTTAAAAATTTGGCTTTCACTGTTTTATACGTCTGTATTTTTGAAGACCAAATAATTGAGAGGATGCATGTCACTTTATGGTTCCATTCCCCCCCCCCCCTAAATTTCATATGAAAATAATCGCCAAGGATAAGATTTGATAAAAATCTACGGAAAATTTAAGTTTATGTAGAACTCCATAGATGGCGCTGCAAGGCCAGGAAATTGGTAATCGAAATCATTCGGCCAGCGCAATTCAAGAAACGTTTTTCCATTAGATGAATCGAAAACGATGCTCAGTGGGAGTTTTTGCTCAAAATTAATTTAATTATAACTTAAATGCAATAAACAAGGACATTATAAACATATATATATATATTTTAAAAATTATAAATGCAGCGATAAAATGCAGTTTGCGATTTTATGTGAAAGTTCAGAGCATCTGTTAGCCGTTCAACAAACGGATAATTTTAATATTTTTTTCCCCCGGACTTTGAGATTGATTAGCTGGGCAACTATTAAAATCAGAGCAGGAATAATAAAAGCATCCATTTGGAAGAATTTCTTTTTTTTTCTGTGTATTTATTGTTTATGTATTGTGTATGTATTGTTTAAAAGTCAATAGGATTGTAATGAAAAAAATTTATAACCAAAAAACCTCATAAACATGAGTCCATGATTTTAAAATCATATAATTTATTATTTCAAATGCTTTGGTGATTGAACTATTTAATGCGATTGCTAAGTGTATCCTCCTTTTTTCCGACTGTAAAATAAATTGTCGGGTAGTAAACATAAATAAGGCCTTTATGGGAAAAAAATTATCTTAAATTATTCCAAAGATATATCTCTTTTATGATTAAAATTACTGGAATGTAGCATCTGTTACTCTGGGAAATTTTCTGCAAATATTGCTTTAGAACTGATACAATGCCTTCTCACTATAGTAACATCTCCTCCTTTCATAGTAGTAAAGCTTTCGGTCCATACGTCGGACCCGGGAAAACAGTAAAACAAACAAACAACCTTGCTTTTAACTATCTGTTCCACACTTACAAGGGAATATTTAATCCCAACGGATTTGGCAAGCATAAAGCCGACTTAGAAACAAGTATTAGGCAGTTTGATATAATGGGATCTCGAACTTGGGATCATTTCACTTCTACGCCAAAGCCCTACTACCCAGTCAACGCTGTCCTGATATACAACAAGCACACTTGTTTCTTGTAGAATTCCGACACACTAAAACGTTAGATGATTAGTAATTTTTGTAATCCATGTGACGATGACGTCATATAAATTTATGCCTTCGCTTTTTACCTTACTTTAAATGGCTACTTTAGAATTCTATAAATAAATTCATGGAACTATTTATTTTGGTTGTACGGAATTTTACATTTGTCAATTTCAGGTATGTTACAAATAATTATGCTGCCACATTTTGATCTTCAAAGGGAATTCTGTACTTTGTCTGCAAGCAATATGGAAAACTTTTGTAATCTCGAAAGATAGCGATGTGTCTAGACCTTAAACTGTCGTGCAATGAAAAGTAAGTGTCTAAAAAGTAAAATATTTTTTGTTTGTCATTTGTAATTGTTTAAGATAGATAAGAATTATCTTTTTTGTTGTAGCTACGATTGATTTAACCTTTCTAATTGTCTAGAGATCTTCGCTCCGCCATTCAGATTTTGTAAAGTAGTTAGATTTCATTACATGTTGATAGGAATCACTACCTTATTTCACCTTCAAGCATTCGTAATATCTAATAAACATATTGAAAACAGGTAACAGATGCAGTCTGCACCTGTTACTTATGTTTTATTGATTACAATTTGAACGATTTTTGCATTAAATTTATTTATATTTTCATCAGGGGAAATCGTAACAGTAATAAAAGAAAAACTATCGATAAATGTGTCATTGACTTTATGTGAAGAATGCGCCCATTCA
Organism: Argiope aurantia; assembly: GCA_026543865.1. Classification (NCBI taxonomy): domain Eukaryota; kingdom Metazoa; phylum Arthropoda; class Arachnida; order Araneae; family Araneidae; genus Argiope; species Argiope aurantia. The sequence continues at coordinate 2,080 of JAPMOR010045326.1, read as the reverse complement.
AAGACAAAAATGATTGCCACTAACTTGTGATTAATGATAATCATGTTGCTTTAGTTACTATGCTTAACAGTAATGAGATTTATGTTCCTTCTTTGGTTGCTTTGTTTATAATATTTTTGATTTCAAGTAGATAGCTGGCGGCGAAAAATTTAATAAAGGCCAAAGGGAAATAAAATATAAAAAATGAAAATCAATTATTATCATAAAGTAATTTATGAATTTCTCGCCCTTTCGTTGGAATTTAAGGAGGGCTAATGATGGTACTTCACTGTTTTG
>JAPMOR010045285.1:0-11535 GCA_026543865.1 Argiope aurantia | reverse complement strand
TGTTTTGAGTATTTTAATAATGAAGGTTGAAAAAAATATATATTTCAAATCGATTTCTTTTCAATTTCTTATACAAAATTAAAGATGATTTCCATTAGAAAATAAAATAAGTCAATTACTTAAGAAATTAAAACTAAATTCCATATATGAATTGTATTTCACAGCATTTAAAAAACATATCTTTGAAAATCATGATTTCTATGAGCTCTTCTCACAATAAATCAAAAAATTTATTTTGATATGTAATTTATTTATGATATCATATCTAATTTAGTTATTAGAAAAAATATTTATAAATTTGAAATTACATGAAAAGTTTCATCATTTCTAATTAAATAATAAAATGCAATGGTTAATATTATTTATTTTTATAACCTAAAATAATTTGTGCATTACATTTCATCAGATCTGGAAAAAAATAAGCTTTTTGTAAAGACCATTATTAATAATTAGTTGGTTTAATAAACACAGTTGAATACATTATTTACTAGTGATTTTTTCAAAGTTTTTAATGAAGCATATTACAAATAATACGTTAAATTTATTTTAACAAAATCACATTTTTGGATTGTGGATTTCTTTATTAATATGTAACATAATTTACAAACTTAATCGTTCTTGTGATTGTTCTGAAAACATTTTTAAATAATTTGAAATGAAACTGAGTTTAGTAGAATTTTGTAAATCTAATTTGTTTATAAATAGCTATTTGAATAATGCAAAGCTACATAGATGTATCAAAAAATAATACTTATGCTATGATAGAAAGTTTGTAAAAACATTATAAAAGTTGTCAGACATTAAAACTGGTTTCAAATGATCTATTTTTAGAATATTGTCGAGATATAAATTAAATTTATCATTTTGTTTTTAAAAAGAATAACTTATACACTTGAAGATACAATAACTTTAAAAACAATCGGTATATATTAATTAAAAACTTTAGTACTAAGTGGTGATCAATTATTTCCAAATTTTGATATTTTTTTCAATTAATTTTGTTCTCTGGTAGAGTAATGAATTGCAGAAGTTAATGTTTAAACTTTAACTTCATAGCACTTCAAACTTGAACTTTAACTTTATAAAACTATAGCACTGAGCATGTAGTGTATGTATTTAAATTAGCCTGAATTTAGAAATGGAACTCTCAGTTATTGTATTATTTAATAATAGGAGAATATTATTATATACATACCATGCATTCATCCTTTAAATTCATGAAGGATCTTCCACAAAATATATTAAATTAATCTGTTTAGCCCAGCAGAGGCAACCTTTTTTAATTTATGTGGAAATTTAAAATCGTTGCATAAAATATTTGAAAGTTTAATCTGATAGAATCTAATGAAATGAAAACTTTGATCACACACACACACACACACACACACACACACACACACACACACACACAAGCACACACACACACGCACACGCACACATAGATATAAATAGAAATAGATAGAAGTTCTATCAAATATAACCAATCATTGGAAACGTATCTCTTTGAACTATTGTGTGGAAAATAATTAAGAAGCATGAAAATTCAGAAATTCCTACCATTTATAATTTTTAAGAATTTGAAATAATATTTTTCAATTTTTCACTTCTAAAATATACCTTCTAATAATGGTCTCCAAACATATGAACTCACTATTAACTAAGTACACGAGTTCATATTTGAATAAGATACATAGCTAAAAATACAGATTTAAATTAAAGTTTTTTTTAAACGATACTGATATTTAAAAAACAAATTAGAATGGTTATTTACTTGACAGTACAGAACGAATTCTCTGATTATAAAATATATCCTCCCACCTTTTTTTCAGTTCTATTAGTTAAAGGACAGACTTTTCAATAATAAGGTTAATTCTAAATAATTCACCGTACATAGAACTTAGAAACTTGCTTATGTTTCTCGCCGTCATGAAACCCATTGAGATTCAAAATGCAGTGATATTGGAAACTATAGGATTTACAGATTTTGAAAGGACATTCTTTCTATTTTCATTCTTTCGTTATGAACTGATTCACTATTATGTTTTAATCATATTTTAAATAATATTTCATTTGGTTCTACTAAAAGTCACTTCAATCATCAATTTATTAATGTCTTTCGAAATATAAAAAATAAGAAACCTCATAAAGAAATATACTTTCATTGCAACTTTCAGCCTACATCTCTAACGTAAGATGGGTAATCTTTCTATCCGCCTTCATTTCTATGTGACTTAATGAAATGTTTGATTCTTATCAAATATATGAATAAGGCGGAGTAAAAATTTACTTTCATTGCAAATTTCAGCCTACATCTCTAACGTAAGATGGGTAATCTTTCTATCCGCCTTCATTTCTATGTGACTTAATAACATGTTTGATTCTTATAAAATCTATGAAAAAGGTGGAGCAGAAATTAACAAGAAATATCAAAAGCACTTGAACACAATGAAATATAATAAGGTATAAAGTGTTTTATTTTATGGTGGTTAAAATTTATAAATATATTAAAAAAGATAGGGCATCAAAATTTTGTAGATAAACGAAAAATTTAAATTATTTTTCATACTAAATTAAATATCACAACTAAATTTACGGGGGCACCTATGTAATATTAAATAATACTTAGTTCTATTTCCTTTCCATTATATATTATATTTACCTCTAATAAGTTTCCTTTCTTTATAAACTATCTAATAGAAGAATCCAAACAATCTTTATAGCAATCTAATTCAATCCAAACCTTGTCCTCTAAGTTAATCTAGAAATTTGGAAAAAAAAAATCCTTAAGACTTTTTTTTCTTTTTTAATTCGAGAATTCATCTTATTTAGGAAGGAAGACGTAAGGAGGGGGTGGGGTGGGAATCCAACTAGCAGCGACAGACGAAATTCCATCTTGGGGATAAATTAATGAAAACTCTACCGATACTTAGGATAAAACATTGTCTTTGTCCCCGACAGTAAGGCCTGATAGTGAAACTTGGTCTTACATTCGTAAATCCGAATCTAAGACTCGATCGTCTTTTTCTTTGACATATCTCTTCACGGAAACCCACCAGCGACGTGCATCAAGATTAGAAACCATAGGGAGCTCCTTTTTTTTCCCTGTCCTTTTTTTATTTTTATTCCAGTTCAGAGGAGCCCGGAGCTCAGTTTCAGGATTGAGGCAAAACGAACCACCATTAATCAACGTGGACTAGGCACCTAATTGACGATCTGAGACAGCAGATCACATGTTCGCCTTAGCGAGGGATCGCGGTAGGGGGAAGAACAGGAACAGCTATCATGACTCTGTTCCGAAAGGAACAGCCTACAACCTCCCAAGTAATGATTTTTTTAAAAACAAAGTCGAGTCTTAAGAAGATTTGTGGTATATTTTTTGTAATTTTATTCTTCCTTTCACGTTTTATTAAAGATGTCAAAACTAATTGGATGTTGAAAAATAGCAGGGTGTTTTGGTTTCGGTTTTAATTGCCCGGGAAGAATTCTGAGCAATTTAAAATTAATTGGGTTAAAAATATTTAAGATATAATGTCTTAATTACCTTATCGAATAAAATATTCAATTGTTTGATTTTTTAAAATAAAGTTGCAACTTAAGAGGATGGTTGGAATATTTTTGTAATTTTATTTTTCCTTTCACGCTTTATTAAAGATGTCGCAACAAACTGGACGTTGAAAAATAGCAGGATGTTTCGGTTCGATTTCTATTAAAAAGGTTTCGTTTGAATGTCAGAGAAGAATGTTAAGCAGTTTAACAGCAGCTAAGCAGTTTAAGTTTAAGCAGTTTAAAATTAATAGGGATTATGAAAAATATATAAAATATCATGCCTGAAACATCTTATCGAATACAATTTTAAATTGTTTCCTATTGATAAATAACACAGACATATTTTAATTTTTTGTTTTACTTTTTTTTTAGAGTCTTAAAAATATATGTGGGATATTTTTGTAATGTCATTTTTCCTTCCACGTTTTATTAAAGATATCAGAACTAAATGAGGGTTGAAAAAAAGCAGGAAGTTTTGGTTTCGGTTTCGATTTTAATTGCCCGGGAGAATGCTGAGCAGTTTAGAATTTATTGGGTTAAAAATATACAAAATATCATGTCTTATCTCCCTTATGTAATAACATTTTCAATTGTTTCTTATTGACAAATAACTAAAGCATATTTTTATTTCATGTTTGATTTTTTAAAACAAAATGGAACCTTAAGAAGATCTGTGGGATATTTTTGTAATTTTATTATTTCATGTTTTATTAAAGATGTCAAAACAAATTGGACGTTGAAAAATAGTAGGATGTTTTCTTTTCGGTTTCGATTATAATTGTGCAGGGAAGAATGTTGAGCAGTTTAAAATTGTTAGTCTTAAATATATATAAGATATAATGTCTTAACTGATTTATCCAATATAATATTCCATTATTTCTTATTGATAAATAACACAGGCATATTTTTGTGTTTGATCTTTGATTATGTTTGATTTTTTTATTTTTTATGTTTGATTTTTTAAAACTAAGTCGAGGGAGTTTGAAGAAGATTTATGGGATATTTTTGTAATTTCATTCTTCCTTCCACGTTATATTAATGTTGTTAAAACTAACTAAAAGTTAAAAAATAGCAAGAAGTTTTGGTTTCGGTTTAGATTGTAAAAGTTTGGACTTGAATTGTCCCGGCAGAATGTAAAACAGTTTGAAATTAACAAGGTTGAAAATTGCGCAAAATATAATGCCTTAAATGCTTTATCAAATAAAATTTTCAACTGCTTCTTATTCATTTGTTATTTATGAATAAGAAGCAGGTGAAAATTTTATTTCAACTGCCTGCTTCTTATTTTTATTTTACTTTACTGGCATTTTTTATTTCATGTTTATATGAATAAGATTTAGCTTGAAGTTAATTGTTTTTAAATATGATTTTTCATATGTTCGATTACATTTTCAGTTTTATATTTTCATATAAAACTGAAAATGTTATGTAATATTTAAGAATGTTATGTAAAACTTTTTATTGGGAATAAACTGATTTTCAAAATTAATATCGCATTGCTCCTTTAATTATAGGAATACTGATCTTGGAGCAAAACTCTTGGTAATTTCCAAAAATGTGGGAAAAAAACCCATTTTCGATTCTTAGAATATTTGAATTTCATTATTTAATTTTTATGTTTAATTATTATCTAAGCAAAATTTATGATTTAGTTTTTTACAATAATGATTGAGTATTTTTGTTGACCTATTTTAATTTTTTTTATCATTTTGAGACAAAAATCTGTTTTAATATATCAAACAGATAAAAAGATGAAAAATGTTATATCAATGTTGCAATTTTATTGTTAATTTGGAAACAGCGTAATTAATATTATAAAATACATTTTTTAGGAACATTATGTACGCATCATTTGCAAAAACAGGATGTAATTACATAGTTAAAATATTTTCTTTTTTTCTGTTAAAAATGTTGATGAGATTCTGGAATTTAGTATTCCATAGTCATACTACGGGATTATGTTATTCCTTTTTGCAATTTTGTGATAAAAATAACATTTCCCGAACAAATGCCCTAATGTTATTATTTTTTAATACACAACTCTCTTTGCATCTCTTTGTGATTTTATTGGTAGAACCTTTAAATGCATGCTCGTCGGAAATTTAAGAGATAAATAATTTTAGAATTGATTCTATTTAAGAGAGATTATTTAACAAATATAATATTGCCAAACAACTTTCATATGAATATTGGTTGTTCATATTTTGAAAGAAGAAAATGTGTCACATTTAAAATTGAAATAAAAAATTGTTTTTCAGTAGAAATAAAATATCTGTTTACAATAAAATATATTTTATATCTTATGCAAATACCAATATAAATGTTTCTTTACATTCAAATGAAAATCTTCTATATTAAATCAGTCATATTTATGAATCACAATTCTTAAAAATTAATTCTAAAGAATTTTCTGCATTTTTTATTTTTAATAAGATTTTCAATATTCACAACATATCATATTTTCTCTATAATTGCTTTTTCGATACATTTATTAGAACTTCAAATAGAAGGAATTGCTTATAAAAAATTATTTTGTTTTCTAAGGAACTTTTACTTTACAGATTGTGCATTTCTCAACTATTTGTCATAAAATCTTTGAATAAAATAAATATTTTGTCACAAGCAGTTTTTTTATAGTTTATATATTATCAAAAACAATGGATACCTTTGGGGATATTTAATTTTTTTGTATTTTTGAGTCAGTAATGAAGCGATATTGATAAGAATTTATAAATTTGGCAACTTACAAGATATCGTGGTTTTATGAAATATAAAGTTTTCCATTAAATGTTAGTTGTTATTTTGAAATCTTTATGCATTTTCTATTAAATTTAATTTTATGTTATAAACTACTTCGTCTATGAAATTGATCTTAAAAGTACAGACTTTTGTTCGAAAATTGAATCATATTTAATACCGAAATTAGTTTTCGAATATATTATAATTTTAAAAATTCCTCATAAGCAGATGTCTGGAAATGGAAAATGTTATTTCATACAATAAGGGTATTTTTTTAATTGTTTGTCATTTAAAAATATAATTAAATGTGCTATAAATATATTAGTAGAAATTTAGTATAATAAGGGTAAAGATATTCCAAACATTTTATATATAATCTATATAAAAAGAATTAGAAGCAAACTAATGGAATAATCTTTTTTTTCTATTAAATAAAGGGAATGAAAGAAAATCAAATTAATGAATCAAACGCACATCTGATATTTATTTTCATTTTAGAAATCGTCTATGAAACTGAGTTTTGTTTTTCAAAGTAAGTTTAAACAAACAAAAAAAATGAATAAATAAAAGCAAAGCATTTTATGATTTCCAAAAATATTTTCACTATACTGTCAAATAAATTATAGATTTCGAAAACTACAAAGAAATTGAATTGCCTAGAGATCTTCTTCTATTGAACCAATCTTTTGATCAAATCTTTAAAGTTAAATTATATTCAGAATTTTGCCTTTAAGAGGTTCGTATTTAATTTTATCAAAAAATTCATTTCTCTGCCAAAGAACCCAGGCAATGCATGGATAAAGCAAAAATAATTTTAAAAAAATAAAATAATAGATAAGGAAAATTAAATGTATTTATGCTTGAACGAGTATTGATCGTTTCCCAAAAATAATTCATTCATTGAAATAGATGTGATATCGCTATTTCTTAAATAATGCTTCATTGAATATATTATGAAAATCAAATTTACGTTTCCTTCGCTTTTAGACAATTTAATTTAATAAGCGAATGCATTATCAATGGGAATGGAATTTAAACAAAAGCTAATAGATAAAAAGTTTTTTTTGAAAAAAAATGCAAAAGAAGATATTCAATTCAACTCAAACAATGGCCTTTGTATGATTATTTATACTTCGTTTCAAAAACAGCACTTCGTTTTGAATCTAGTTTAAAAAATAAAATATAATTATTATCAAAATATTAATTTCTTTTTTTTTCATTTGAAAAGCAGAATAAAATACTATATGTAAAATGTTATGAATTTTGAACAATTCTTAATTTCTTAATTCTATTAAATTAATTTATTATTAGCACTCATAGAATGATTCATTCTTGTGAAGAATGACATTAAAATTATAGAATCATAAAATATATGAAATTTATTCTTTATTAATCTTTTCATTACGCATGTCTAAAATCTGTAAATCTATATCTATACTTATAATAAAGCTCAATGTGTGTGTGTGTGTGTGTGTGTTGGCGCTCTACAGGCCAGACCATTCAAACTACAGCTACCAAATTTGGCACGTGTATACCTTGGAGGTCGGGAATGTGCACCTGGGGGTTATTTTTTTGAATTTTTAATTTGAATTTTATTTTAAAAATTAAGCGAAATTTTGGCGTTTTTTGCTATAACTTCCTAAAATATTACCGCGCAAAAAAGATCTACATCAAGTTAAAGATCAAAAATTTATCTTTTTAATGATATCAATGTTTTAACCTTAAAATTAAATTTCTATTTTTAATGAATTTTTAAATAAATATTTTAACGATATTTTTCAACATTTTTTTTCGTACAAAATGAAGATAAAATTTAAGCTGCAAGAGTACGTTTAGCATTCATGGGAAAAAATAGCTTTTTTCTAAATGCTGCCATCACATTGATTAAAGCTCCAATTAAAAATAAATTAAATCTTTTTGGAAATGAAATCTGCAAAAATATAATTTTCGGTACGTGTTTGTAGGAAATGAAACAAATAAGAAGTATTATTTTTTTCTAAAAAATAAATTCAAGAAAAATTGTTTTATGATCTTATGATCTATATTATTAATCCAATAAATCAATTTTATTTTAAGGCAAGTTTTGCTTAATATGAACAGGATATCCATTCAAATCAAGGCCACACAGCTAATTGTAAACCTTTAGTAAGACACAGATCTCCTAAAATGGTCTAAATGGAAAATGATTATATTTTATGTAACTTGATTCAATAAATGCTCTAATAAATAACGAATTTTTGATTTTACATAAAGCTTCTGCTGTGGAAATCGCGAATAACAAAAGGTCTTGGAAACACTCATATTTTAAATAAAAAGAGTTAATTTCCAATCAACTAAATCAATGACTTAAACTGACTGATTTATGAAAATTTGAATATCACTATTAAATAAAAAAGGGATAATTTTAGATTTTCCATCGATCGTTTCTAAGAAAATACGCCAATCAGCGTGCAGGTTTCTCAAGATTAATTGGCATAAGATTATGAAAATGTTGAGTTTTTCTAAAGTTTTAACATTCAAAACTTCATAAATAAGTCTTAATTGATCGTGGAAAATAGAAACATTCATTCATTTATTTAAAATTTGGTGTGTCCAGAATATTTCTCAGAATATGATACCTTACTGCATTAAATTTAGACTTCATAATTTTTGAAATATATTTATAGGCCGGAACAAAATATTATTATTGATTTCATTTCAATCCTTTTGAAAGCAAAACTAAAAACTGCATTTTATGCTGAATCTGAGAAATTTTTGTTGAATTATTCTTTGAAATATTACATAAATTATGAAAAATATTTTGTAGTTTACATAGTTTACATAAGACTTAAAATTTAATTAATAAAATAATTGCTATATATATAGCAATTATTTTATTAATTAAATTTATAAAAATTGATATTTGTTTTTTTATTACTATTTATTCAAAAGCAATTTGCTATTTCAAATAACATTTCTTAAAAACATTTTGACTTGATAGAAGAACTAAATAATATCGAATTTCATAGTATATAAATACCAATAAACAAATATAGAGAAATCTCATACAAAATGGTGTTGCATTTAAATGGCACTTGCTTTAGTTTTTTACATGAATTATAGAATTTAAGTGCTAAATCATTTCATCAAGCTAATAAATTAAGGAAATTAAATCATTTGTGTTACGATAATTTTTCGGAAATGGAATTATGAATGTTAATTTTCACATTTTCATCTTTATTTAAACATTAAGAAATTAAAGGTATATCTTCGAATAAAATGGATTTCTAAAATTCTTTTAAAACATTTTGAACCGTTTAATGCATTTAATAATAAACATAACTTTAAATAAATATGTAGAAAACCTAGAACAAAATAAATCTCTCTGTTTTCTTATTAAAATTTGATAGCATGATTTATCTTATCCAATTTTTTTGTATCTATTATCTTACCAGTGTATTAACTTCATGAATGATAATCCATTTAAAAAGAAGAAGCGTTGAAAAAAAAACAATTTGATGCACGAAACAAGATTAAGCATTTTTTTCACTTTCTTATCGTGCTTGTTCAGTCCTTTAAAGAAGCAAATGAATAATTGTCGGTTGTCGAAACTGGAAATAAATCAATTTAAAAGACTTTAAATGTAAACAATTTTAGATGCCTAGATCAGAACGTGAAATTAAGCGATTCTAACTTAAGAAATGCATTTTCGATTAAATTTAGTAAATAACTAGGAAACGAAAAAAAAATTTTTTTTGCAAGCCATGATGAGAAAATTAATCTCATTGTGGAATCCCCTTTCACCTCTTTACTACAAAAAAAAACTAGAGGAATAAATAAAGAATGTTTATTTTACTGTAAGAGTTGCTGCTATCCACATTCCTTCAATAATATTTAATGTCAATGTTTTGAAAAGAGGTCATTTTAGTGTTGTCTTCAATGTGAAATTATTGAGTTTATGTTTAGTAAAAAAATATATATTTATAATGCAGATCAGATTTTATATTGAAAGAACTAATAGATTTTCAGATTTTTCTGTAAGGGGAATTTTAGAATCTATTTACAGAAAGTTTAATCCAACATCGTATTTTTTATTAATAGCATTTTCTTTTTTTTAATAAATTGCATCTTTTCCCGCCTTTACCAGTTTGCTTTTCTAATGATTGAAATTGTTTATAATCTTTAAAATATTTAAAAATAACTGCCTTAATTAGATTTCTAATAATTTTCTAATGCCATTCATTTTTATGCAATATTAAAATTTTAAAATGTTTTTTTTGGTAGCCAATCAACTTATTGTGCCGTGTAGTTTATTTTTTAAGCTCAAACAACGAACAAAAAGGAAGAACTTGGAAAAAATAACAAACTTGACAGCAATTTTCAAAAATATTAAGAAAGAACCTCCACTGAAACGGCATTTATTGTCGAATCATACTAATAAAAAAACACCAGCTAATTGGCTGTCTAAGCAATGACCCTCATTTGCAACATTGAAATAAAAGAAAGCCATATTTTATCAACTTCAGAAAAGATGCCATTTAGTTCTATTTATTTAGTCATAGCTTTAAAAAATAAAAATAATTGAACAAACTCGATGCATTACATTCTTGATGAAATTCTCTTTAAAATGATGTATTGCTTTAGGTTATTATTGCAAATACAATTGTTGCTATGAATCATCAAACCTACAAATTGCATTTCTTCCAAAAGGTTTCTACAATTTGGACCAATACCTCACATTTTGTACCAATTTAAACCAACAACTTATATTTTTTTAATTACAAGCAATGAAATGACAAAGGAGCCAAAATTCATCTATTGAAGATTGGTAGGAAAGTTAGGTTTCAATCATAACTTGAATCATCAAGAAATGGACCAATTAACATTAAATCTTTGTCCAGAAGTCCCCTAAATCGTTTTTTGGGTAACCAATCAATTCTTTGTGCCATATTGCTTATTTTCAAGATTCAACCAGTCACAAATAGGCAAGATTGGAAACAAGAGACAAATTCATAGCTTGATAGCAATTTCTCCAAAACATTGAGAAATATCCTCCCCTCCACCCGAAAACAGGACATTGATTACGGAATTCTATAATCAACAAAATGTCATCTTATTGACTGTATAAACTATCATGCTCATTGGTTATATTTAAATGAATGAACACTATGTTTTATCAATTTAAACCACTTTTTCCTATTTTCTTTTCTACTGTTTTTTTCGATGTAGCTTTTGAAAAATTAAGGATAATTGGACTTAATTTAAAGATTT
>JAPMOR010045280.1:0-22564 GCA_026543865.1 Argiope aurantia | reverse complement strand
ATTCTCCTTTTCTGCGCACTAATTAAAGTGTGTTTTTAAAATCTATTTTCATCAAATTTATTTTAATTATATCTGGCTGTAATTCAGAAATGGAATGATTTAGAGGACAATATATGGCATAAGGTGCTAATAGTAAAGTTCCAGATCTGCACTGAGTTTTGGATGAAATTCGTCCAATTGAAATATATGGCTTTTGTACATATGGGCGTAAAATTCAGAAACATGATAAGCCTGATGAATGAAATTTGGAATATGATTTTATGAGCAAAATTATATATTTGTATGTAATTTTGGATCAAATGTTTCAACTAGTTGACTGTTTGTCGTTCTGATTATTCGAGTTTACATGATGATAATAATGTCGAAACTCCATAAAATAGATGGGTAAATTTTAGTAAATTCTTTTTACTTTAAATCTTCAACACTGTGTCTAATTTTTAGTTAGGTTCGTCTAAGTTTAAATGCCTGTATATTTATCTTACTGTGTGTATGTGATTACGTTAACTTAAAAATGTATTGGATTATATTATCAATATTAGTTTATAGTGTTGATATTAAAATATCTCGTCGTATCAAATTTTTAATCAATCGATAAATAGAAAGAGGTAAAAGAATTCATAGTGAACACTTTTCGTTATATTACTATTAGCAATCACAACTAAAATACATAGTAGAACAGTGGGTAGTTAAAAAATAATAATTAAATTAACTGACTTGGTTGAAAGGGAAAAAATAATTTTAAAGCAGTAGATTGAAAGGAAAATGAATGCGAGAAAAGTAAAAAAGTTGCATTCATCTTCGTTGTTATGATTGCTGTATCTTCGGTGACGTTTGAAGTTTTTGACTCCAAAAAGCTAAATGCATCTCCTTTGTTGAGATTTCGCTCTCAATATACTGGATTGGATGATATTCATCAACTCGGTATATCTACCTGCTTGATTTAACCTACTCCAAGTTACTTTGCTTCAAGAAAAAATGTATTTTCTTTACTTATCAATGAAACTGTCTTGTTATTCTAAGATTCACAAATGCCAAGTGAATCAACTTGTTAAGTAAAGAATAAGTCGATAATATTTTTTATTAACACTTTATACAAAGAAAACGAAGGAATAAATATCAAACTTTCCAAACAAAATATCTTCCTTATCCTTGAAGAACAGATTGTTTTGAACCTCCTGAAAACGAAGAGAGAAAGTAGAGCTTTTACAGAGTGAATCTTGTGGCCAACGATACGAAAGAACCATTTCATGGAATTCTAGACCATTTCAAGCAGAATTTACCAGATTTTTCAGCCACCATTTCTTTTCATATTTTACTGTTGATTGTCATTTCAACTTAGTGGCCATCATAATCACATGAAATTTTTAAAAGATATGCAGTAAAATTATTAAGTAAAAAATTTGCATAAACTGTAAAAACTTGGTTTTTTTATATCTTTCGTTCAAATAGAATTCTTAACTGTTACTATTACAGCTTTAAAATAAATGTCTGATTTATAATTGTTATAAAAATAAAGAGAATTTTTATATAATTTTAAACTAAAAGTCAGATTTATGATTCTTATCAAAATAAAGAAAACCTTTACCCAGCTTTAAAATAAAAATCTGATTCATAATTGTTATCAGAATAAGGGGAATTTTTATACAGCTTTAAAATAAAAATCTGATTTATAATCATTATCAAAATAAACAGAATTTTTATATAGCTTTAAAACAAAAATCTGATTTATAATAGTTAAAAAAATAAAGCGAAGTTTCATACAGCTTTAAAATAAAAATCTGATTTATAATTGCTATTAAAATAAAGAGCATTTTTATGCCTTTATATCCTTAGAACTAGTCAAGGTCGAGTCGTTCTCTAACAAATTTTAAGGGTAGGTCAGAAATACAGAAACATTTCATTTTTACAATAGACCATAGGGTCGCAAACGCAAACGAGGCAATTATAGGGATGGGGGTTCTTTACCAGTGAATTAAGTGAAAGAAATAGATACACCAAGATAAAGTCTCTAACACATGATTAGGGGAATGCAAATTTACCATAGCAAAGAAATACTAGATAAATAACAATATTAGAAACTCAGAATTCTTTCAAGCATTTCTTCGAAGTACTCTTTTAACCATATTATTGGCACAGTTTAACTAAATTTGTCTCTTGAGCTAAAAAACTAAAAACAAACAAATAAACAAGTACTCAAAAGTTTGTTATTTGTAATGGGCTTGTAATGATGTAATGGGTGATAATCATTCATCTGTGCTGTTAATGTGTTATTCTGGATTTGTATTCTAATAAACACATGTTGTACATTTCGTCTATTGTATCATTATCTTTAAATGTATTCAATAGCGAATAACCCTTTTTTGTGCACATTGTGTTTCTGATCTACAATAAAAAGGATTAGTTGATGCATGCCTAATCTAAACTTAAATACTTCATGTTTTAAAAACCACCCTTTATTATACATATAATTGACTTCAATAATATCACAGTAACAAAAAACAATTTTTTTTTTCTTTAAAGTGCATAGATATTTTTGACGGAATCTTTATACCAAATGGTTGCATCTAGTACCTTATGGTGTGACTGATGATATTTACGAGACATTCAAATTGAGGGTTTCGTTAAAAATGCTTTCACTCTCGTTTTTATCTCTCCAACGCACTGAAATCTCGAGTGTAAGCACATCGTATATCAATCTCAGAAATTGAGTGGAGTGCTGTTCAAAACACAGAATCTCATGAATATTAGAAAAGAAGTCTCTTCTTTGCCTAATCACCATTCATGAATTCGTAAAGAGAGTCACGCTGTGCTCAGATCCTGACTTCTTTCAGAAAATATTTGGTGTAGGCTTCAGAAACGCATCCAAAAATCAATTTGAAATAAGTATAAGAATAAATTTACCCCCCTACAGAAAAGCATAAATTACTTTTTATGTACATTTCATGATATTGTTATTTTTTCATGTTCAATTTTATAGTTCAGAGGGTTTAAAAAAAACTCTGAAGAATGTTTTTCAAAAGAATAGAAATAGGCACAATACGTCTTAAGAATGTGTTATTTTTATATTAAGGAGACGCTTTGTTAATATATTACCACGCAGTGTCAACATAATTGCATTTTATTCGAGCGACGCGATTTCTAAATGAGTTAACAATAAATGAATTTTAATGTCATTTCGTAAATTTAGAATTTCGGTGATAAAGAAACATCTTCCTTTTTCATTTGCATTTCTATTCCAGATACATATTTTGTAATACAATAAAAGTTATAGGCCTCAAAAGTCATTATTTTTCTTTTAGTGGAGTGTAAAATAATGTATTCTAACTCTCAAGATAAATAAATAAATGACTTTAAAAAATGTCACTAAAAGAATGAACAAAAACATTAATTATTTTCCTATTCTTTTATTCAAAGTTGTTAAGATCCCTCAAGAATGTTTCATTATCTAAATAAAATCGCTTATTTGCTCTGAGAAGATATAAGAGTGAAATATTAATTAATATTAAAAAGAAAAGAAATAATGCCACAACTTTTGACGAATACTTATGAAATTGAGACATAAGAGTACATGGATTTGATAAAATTATTAAATCAAAATATTTTTCTTGCCCATTTTTTGTTACTAATGTTGATTAATTAGATTAAAGTTCATGTTGAAAAAAATTTCATTTCCTTATTTGAGGGCTGATTCTGGTAGTTTGAAATGATCCATTTAAAAATTTATTAATCAATGATTTTGATAAATCATTTTAGTATCTCCAACATATTTTTTTTTTCCTAAACGTAATTTTTAATATTATTTAGATGAAAATAATTTATTATTAATGAACCTTGAAACAAACATGAAATATAAATTCTTATTTACCCTTAAAAATCGGAGACTTCTTCAGAAGAAAAAAAAAAGACTATTCAGAAATCAGTTATTTTACACTACTTTAGATACTTGATTCGTTCATATTAAGATTTTTTATAAACTTTTACTATGAAATATATTTGTCAAGTAGGTAGAAGTTGATACATTTTTCTATTTATAACAAAATAATTATCTTTTTTTTTTCAACCCCAGCCTCTCAGAGAGGGCAACTTTATACAAATTTGAGAAGAAAACCAATGTCTTGAGAAGTAACCAGAGACAACATATCTATTAAAAGAAACCTTTTATTAATGTGTAGATGATCCTTTTCCGCAGTAGAGATAAAATCACCTTTTGCAAAATGGATTTGCTTGAATGGACATTTTGCAATTTGATTAATTTTAAGCAGTGTACAAATGCCGACTTTGCTTCGCACCACAGCTAATCACCCAGAATGGAGCTAGCATTTTTCGGCTGAATAATGGTTTTCTTTTTTAAGATTGGTTCCAAAATTTGAAGTATAGTAACAAGTACGCTATTTATTCTATATGATTAGTCTCAGTCCTTATATCATGTACTTTTCAGAAGGGCAGAAATCCATAAAAGGAAATACACAGAATACAATTTCAGGGCAAATACTTCCAAACATAATTAATTACTAAAACTATGTAAATTTATAACTGTAGGATAGTTTAGATTATTTGAAATAAGCCATTTCATCGTACAATATGTATATCTATGTTTTCCAGAATTTTTGAAGTTTAAATTTTTCTTCCGATTTACTGTGGCAGGGCAAAGACTTCTGGAAATTTTCTTGATGTTTCCTCCCACTAAATTAGTTTTCTGTTCCGAGTGATTGACTGAGTTCCTGATGTAGCAAAGAGAGTATATGATACTTGAAATACTTTTTTCTATTACTTGAATAATTTTGCTTATAGAAGCTGCAAACCCCGTAATCGAAGCAACATGTACAAAAATGGACAAAGGAACAATTTGTATATTGAAATCTTAGTAGACAATTAAATGAGTTGTAAATGATCCTTAGACTATTATTTTCTATTACGTGAATATTTTTGCTTGTAGAAGCTGAAACCCCCGAAATCGAAGCAACATGTATATGAACACTTGAATATTAACATCTGAACACTTGAATATTAACATCGGATGAAGGAACACTTTGAATATTAACATCTTAGTGGACAATTAATTGATTATTAAATTATAATATTCTATTACTTGAATATTTTTGCTTGCCCTGCAATCGAAACATGTACAAGATAATACGAAGGAACACTTTGAATATTAAAATCTTAGTAGACAGTTACATATTAGAACATCTGCGAATTAGAATCAGTCACAAATTTATTTTGTACTAGAATTTTTAAAATAATTTATTGAATGGAATGTTAATTTGTTAATTATAATAATTCCTAAATATTTAAATTCAACTATCCATTCTAATTAGTTTTTCGAATTGTTCCAAGAGGAGGGGAGGAGAAAAGACATTGGACAATTATGACTTAAAATTTTATCGTGTCAAAGAAATTCTATATTTGGCAGCCATTTTTTTAGAATGTATACTGGAACACTTGATGCATCATCATGTTAACTTTGATGGTGGCGTTTTGAAAAATACAACTTATTTCTCAACAAATAAATAAATTTTATTCTTGTATCGATTACAAAATCAGCTGCAAACTGAAAATTTTAGCTGTAGAATTGAACTAGATTCAATACTCTGAGGAATGCCTGTATTGATGTTACCTCCTTCCAATTACCTACTCCTCATGTGCAATGAATTCAAATTTTCTATTTTAAAGCCATTCGGAAAAATCAAAGTCATTTTCCATGGAGAGCTGGCGAGGTTGGTTCTTTCCAACTTTAATCTCACACTTGTATAAGTAACACAAAAGTTATTTTAAAACATTAATTAGTTAAAGTATCAGTTCTTTACTAAAGTAGGATTCATTAGAAGAGGAAAGGCTAAAAATCATTTAAGTAGTGATGCGGTTAAACCCACTGCGGCGAATCATATGCAAATATTTAAAGTTTGATTATTGCCGACTTAAGTAATTAGTACACACACAGCAAATTTGAAAGGAGTTATTTTCGCCTTTCCATTTAATCAATTGCTCTCTTATGTATTTAGGCGGATAAATTTACATTCTCGGTTCAGTGAAGCTGTTAGTTAAATTATTCCTGAACTCTGACTTGTTTATTGAGATCTTTGTCATTATTGATGACTTTCGGAAAGAAAATATCTCTTTTTTTTTTCACCAAAGAAAGCCCAGAGCAGATGAAGAAATTTCAAAGTTTATTTAAAAGCAGTTCTCTCAATTCACAAGATTTTTTTAAGTTCAATGAAGAGAACGATGTTAATTCTAATAAGTATTTATATGTTTGATTAACCACTTTAAAAATACTGAATTAACAAGAGTAACAACTCTAAATACGTAAAGTCATGCCATAGTATATAAACGCATTCATGCACATATTTACCAGTGGCGTAACGACCGGGGTGAAAAGGGGATGTAGATGCTCCGTGAGGCAGTTTAATCGGGCGCCATCGAGGCAAAATAGTTTCAAATTTTGAAATAAAATATTGTGAAAACGCGAAAAGATAATCCCATATTTCAAGTACCTACTATGCTTACTAAACCACTGATGACGAGTGGAGGTGAAAAAATTATATTATGCCCTGTAAGTCGATTTGTCCTCGATACACCATTGTCACTTAAACGCACATGCACACACGTGCACGTGCACGTGCAAAGAAACAATCCTGCGAACAGTCATTTCATCAGAAAAAGCGCCAAATTTTTAATATCATGGTATATATAACCCTCCCTAATGAGAAATAAAACGTGTAATCCTTTTTATAATTCTTTCTTTTTTTTTATTCTTTTTTCATAATTTCACTCCATTTTTTTTATTCTCAGACATATAAACACAAATCGTAAGACTAAAGTCGAAGTGAATCAGGGAAATAAGACGCAAATACAATAAAAACTGAGAGATGCTTCCGTGGAATTGTTTTATTGTTTTTATGCTTTTGTATTTTCCGCACCAATATCATCTATTAACTGAAAAAGTAAATTAGATTATACTATTATTAGCATTGACGCGTAATATAAACAGGAGATAATTTAACATCTAACAACAGAAAACTGACAAAAAAGATATTGGGATACTATATCTTTACCTTTAATGAGCTGTATTCTTCCGTTATTACTATGTTCTCAAAAGTAAACTTCAGATGTTAATGTGTTTCTTTACTTTTATGTTAGCATGGATTCAAAGTATTTTGACAAACACAATGTTTTTTATTTTATTATTATTATTATTATTATTTTAGTTGCATCAATTTCTATCTTAAGCTCTTGAAGCACCATATTTTAAATTCTATTTTTCATTCTGATAAATTGATACAAGAGAGCACGCAATATTTAATGACGCATTTCGACGTTATTCTCAATTGAATGATAAAACAGATAATGATAAACAACCTTAATACTTATTTAATGAAAATCATTATTTAATAAATATGACAAAGTCCTGCCGAAAACTATTTCACGAATTTTAATAAAATTATTATTGATTTAATAATTATTATTGAACTATTCATTCGTTTCTATTACATGAAATAATAATTCAATAAAATTTCAATAAGAAATAGACGTACAAGAGCTATTCACGGCTGAACTTAACCTGAAGAAAAGCCTTCAAGCTAATAAATTAAAATATTGTTGTAACATAATTGTTATTGTAACAATTCTTGACTAATTTATGTATTTCATAATTAAGTTAGCGCCTGGCTTCTGCATCAAAGTTCTTAATAATTAAATTATTAAATGATTTTACCATATATGAGGGGGTATCTGTAAGTAATGCAAATAATTTTTATAAAAAATGTAATGAATGATAAGATGAGAAGAAATTCGACATGACTGTCATACACGTCGAGGTTTTTGTGCGTGCACTAAATCAGTTTGAAAACTGCGCTTTCATAGAAGGCCTCGGCCTGTTTGAAATGATCATCAGATTCAAACTTCTGACAGCTGAGGAACCTCTTCATGGGTCCATATAGATGGGAATCTAGAGGTTCTAAGTTCGGGCTGTATGGCAAAAGCTCAAAGTTATCCATTGGAATTCTGACAGTTTTGCATGAAAGGAAAATCTTCTTTTACTTTTTTACCACTTTCTTTTTGTGGAATTTAATTTCTTATGAAAAATTTGAAATGTTGCTTGAGTTCGTGGAAAAAAACTCGTTGTTTTTAAGTTAATGCGAAACCATATTTTTAATACGCTGAATCAGCTTATTTTAGTATATTTTTCTTCAGCCTTTCAAAACTTTTTCTTCTCATTATTATTTGATATTTGTGAAATGCATGAAGAAAATCTTTGTGAAATGAACAGAAGGATTAAAATTCTGTAAGAGAAGCAATCGGATACATTCCCTCTTCTCAAAGGAGAATATGAACCCCTACATTTTTTTTTCTAGGTGATTACGGAGTTGGAGAGTATGGAGATAAACCAGATGAAAACTTCTTGTACGAAAAGTAAGTAATCTGTCACTGAAATGTTTCAATTCCCAAATGTAACAACCACATATTTTAAAAGAAAAATGAGTGCGAATACTTAAAATAAAACAAAAGGGAAGTAGATAGTTGTTTATATATCATTTTCTACTTCTGCCTAATTTACAAAACAAAATAAAAATAATCCAGAGTTTTTTCTGTTTATACATGGTGTCCACATTAAGTACAGCAAAAGATTATTTCTAAATTTTCCGAAGCAGGTATATAATTACAAGCAGAAAAATGCTCTAAATTATATAAAAAAAATTTTATTCAATCAATGCATTGATGAAAAAATTATGAAATTTACTTTCCCTAGTTCCTATTATTCATAGATTTGTCTGTTCTTTTTCGAGGAGTCCGCTGAGTTGATCTAAAATTGTAACTCTATCAATTGTAGTTCCAGAAAAATTCAACTTTTCATACTCAATTGTTAGTGTGTCAAAAATAGTATGACTAATAGTAACTAACAATGACTAATAGTAACATCGGACTATAGAAAAAATTGCATTTCGTATTTCAGCAATTGTTCTAGTGCCTCTAACAATTCAAAATATAATCTTATGCATCATTTAAATCATTTTCTTCTATTGGAAGTGCATGCTTAACTCTAACGATTCATAAATTCAACATATATATTCAAAAGAACGATAACAGCATTTTCCGTAGATAGTACAAAATTCTCACACAATTTACCATAAGAGTTTTGGAACTTCAATTAAAAAACATTAGCTAATCCAATTAAAAGTAAATTAAATTAAAAGCTTCTTTCTATTAAGGTTATTTTTAACAAAGAAATTCCCCATCGCCGATCTTTTTGTACAATTTTCGTCATCACGACATAAATTAAACTAAAAACTGATAAAGAGTTATTACATTTTGTAGAAAAACTCTTTTATGTCCTTAATTTAATTAAATTAATCATGTTTGAACTGTAGAATTCATAGAGCTTCCCTAAGTATATAAAGAACTTAATTGCCACTAATATTGCTCTGATGTGCAATTCAATAATTAAAAATTTTTCGTTTCATTTCGTTTCGTTTTCGTTTCGCACTCAGTGA
Organism: Argiope aurantia; assembly: GCA_026543865.1. Lineage (NCBI taxonomy): Eukaryota > Metazoa > Arthropoda > Arachnida > Araneae > Araneidae > Argiope > Argiope aurantia. The sequence continues at coordinate 13,073 of JAPMOR010045280.1, read as the reverse complement.
TTAATTTATTTTATTTATAAGATAATTCCAACAGTTCTTCCTCAAAAAGTACATTCATTATAAATTTAAGCAATTTGAAACATTCATTTAAGAAATGGAATATTTCGAGTTTCTATTAATTCTATGAGGGGGAAAAATATTTTTTCTTATAAATATTGTTTCTATTTTTGTAGAATGATTAGATACTTTAATCGCAATTCATGTGGCACTTTCTGTTTATTTAATTTTATGAAGCATCTACTTATTTTGATTTAAATTAAAGAACCTTTAATGACAGTTGTAGTTTCTTATATATTTGAAAGTATATAATAGTTTAAAATTAGGATGTTAGTTTAAAAAAAGAAAAAAGAAAGAAAGAAAGAAAGATCGAAATACGTGCACAGATCTCAAAACTTGTTTATTGTTAGGTACTTCTTGATGAAAATTCTAGAAATCTAACATCCTTAAATTTCAATTTTATTCTTTCTAAATTTCGTTTGCTGTACTGAATAATTTCTAGTTGCCTTAATTCTCTAACTACTGTCACCTTTAGAGAAAGGCTTCTTACAATGTTAGGGAGGGGGAGAAAAACATTTTCTCCCTAAACTGAATAATGCGGAAGAAAATGAAACGTTAATTAAAATTGACAAAGAGTAAATTCAATTCAAAGTTGAAATTTATGAACAATTATTAAATATATTGATGATTACGTATATAAATCTCTGTGTTTACAAAGCAGCACTAGATTCAAGGTCAGAAGTTGGATTTATTTTTTTAAAAAAGATTTATTTCTTATTTTATCTTAATTTAATGCTTGCGGCAATACCCAATACCATCTTAAGTCCCGTTCCCACGGCACGTTGCCTTTAAGCTTATGGTCGTAAATCTCCCATCTGATCCATTGTAGGGCCATTCTCGCTTGTGAACATCAGTCGTGAGCTTCCCTCAAACTTTCGGTAAAATGAACAGACACCGAAGAGCCCAAATAACCACAAATAAGGGGAAATAGGGCAAAATGCGTCAGATGAAAGGCGCACATGGGCATGGAAAAGGGGCTTTACAAAGAGAGAAGGAACTGTTTAACGAAGGGGGGAGGAAAGAAAATGAACACTAAATTCCCAAAAGAACTCGTTCGCTCATTTGATGAATGCATTAAAGTACATTGTTGAGTTGTATATTTTTCAGGCGGAGCTGTATAAGAAGAGGCGGGAGTTGTGATCATCGCCCTAATGATTGCTGCTTCAACTCTGCCTGCCGCTGCAATCTCTGGGGCACCAACTGTCGTTGCCAAAGAGCAGGTCTTTTCCAACGTTGGGGCAAGAAATAAGTTGGATTCCAACGTCTTTTTTTCTCTTCTATGTGTGACAACAACAGGCTCATATGCCTTGTGACGTTTATATGTATGGATAAATGTTCACTATAATATTAGTTGTAACATGAGTGTTGTATTACAAAAAATTTAAGTTTCCGTTAACGGCCTATTATCTGCTTTTGTGTGCGTATGAGTACATGTATATGTATGTCACTAATATACTCGCTGTCTTCAAAGTACAAATCAAATGTTTAGTTTCCTATAACATTGAAGCAACTTATCTGCAATTTATTCCTTTGAATATTTAGCAGACGCATTTGTCCCAAAAATCAGAGAAAATTTCATTTAAAATGAGTAATAAAAAAATATTGCCCATCTCAAAAGAAGTAAATTGCACTGACTTCAACTAAAAAATTAATCAGAGAAAAAAAAGTAAAAATATGCACGTGAAAACGATATACAATCTATAGCATAATAATTCTGTATCAGTTAAACAACTTTTAAAAGGAGTTTATTTTATAGTTTAATAAAATAATTGTCTATTTAATTTATTCTGATGTAGTATTTAATCTTCGAATTTTTTTCAACGTATTTTTGTATTTTTAATTTTACAACATTTTTTTCAATGAAATAAGCATAAACGTGAAATTCGGAATCAGTAGTTTTGTTGAAAGGGTTGTGGACTGTTTTAATCGACACGAATCACAACGCAATTTTTTTAAAAAATGTTTTATGTTTAAAGTATGTTTTCATGCATTTTAAACATGGAACGTCCTTTAAAATTACACAACTTAAAGCTCTTTAAATGCACTGAAGTAGAAGAATAATATCGGAAGAGCTTCTAAGGAGCATTCCTACTATTTCACGTATAGCAAGTTACCAGATTAACAGGAGATATTTATTATTTTTGTCTTCAGATAGTTTTTACTTTTAGAATGGTATTTTACTATAAAGGATTTATACGCCTTTTTGTATATCTCTCCTACTTCAAAGTTGGGAAATGATGTGCTATAGAAGGCCTCACCTGTTACCTCATCAACCAATGCTAATCTTTACGTTTGTTAATTTAATAATATAGGCGTGCTAGTAATCATTCGAGCTTTTGAAAAGAAATGGAACATTATGATAAGTATTTTTATGCCATTAGGGAATTTTAATAATATCTACATTTAAATACCAATCAAAGCAAACCTTAAGGTAATTTAAGGTTAGTCAACTGTAAATGCTCAAAAATAAAGCTTTTAATAACAAAATGTGAGGAACTGATTCAGGGTAATTCTGAAATGTTTTATTATGTATCAGAAAAGGCCAAATTATTTTATCCAATAAAAAGCTATCGCATATTTTTCCTTTTGTGGAAATATAAATTAGTAAATTTTTAAGCCCTATTTACAATTTAAAAAAATTAACAAGAAAACATTAGAAGGTCTACAAATTTATATTCATTTAGAAATTTTTGATTTATTTTATGAAAACTATAGAATTTGTGAAAGGCAATTTGATAAAATATTGTTTTTGTATGCGTTTTAAAGCAAAAATTTATGAGACGTTTTTTTACGAAGTACAAATAATTGAATAATTTGAATTTAACCAAAAATATCGAGTTCCTTTTTATATATAAATCTATATATTGTAATTATTTTGATAATTAAGAATAATTTTTGGCAAATGCGTCACTTTTACTTTAATTCATATTTTAAAAAAATCTTGCAAGAAAAGAAACCCATAGTTTACAGGCTTAAGAGCTTAAATATATTTTCTTTTATTTTTTAAAGAATTTTTTCGTACAACTAATAGTATTCCCAAATAATATGTATTTATATTACATGCTAAAAGATTTGTATATAGCATCCAGAAAACTTCCGGTCTATTAAAATAAAATATATCCTCTCTTAAATATTAGATTTAGAAAATCTCCATGAAATCTGTTAAAGTATTATGAATTCTAGTCTACGAAAATGTTTGAACCAGTATCTGGCCAATTTATAATGCATTATGCAATTAAAAGTATATTATCGGTAACTAACTCATTTTAGAAAGAGGTTTATCCTAAATAGTAAAACTCTTAAAATTATGTAGATATATTGCTTCATTTTACATATTTGCTACTTTAAGACAGTAGAATGAGCATATTAAAGCTCTTTTGTTAATTTAAGCAGTGCGACTAACCATAAGTATGTTTCATTCAATATGCAGATCATTGTCGAAGTAGATTCAGTAAATCTATTTTTAATTTGATGACACTGATTATTTTGTTAATATTTTTAGATTAAATAACATATTTATTTATTATTATTTATGCAATTATTATTTATTTAATTACCATTTATTATTCATTTATTATTATTTTATTATTAGTTGTTTATTATTATTTATTTCATTATTTATTTATTATTATCCATTTATTATTTATTTATTATTATCCATTTGTTATTTATTTATTTATTGTGCATGTAAGCTTCGGCTATGTCATGAGCAATGAAATGATTATTTGCTACAACATGTGACAAGACATAAGAAACTCTGTATGTATTCATATTATAAACCATAATATTATGTTTCTTTTTTATAGTATTGTTCTACGAAATTATATTTGAACAAAGATAATTGTTTATTTTAACTGATTTTTTCAGACTTCGTTGAAATATGATGATTTTCAACCCAGATTATTATTTTAACAAATTAATATCTTTCAACTTCCTTATTTTAGCCATCTAAAGAGTTACATGTAAAATGAATAGGTATTGTTTAATGGAGTAGACATCATGTTTGGCATAATAAATAAAATAAATACAATAAGACATATATATAAAAAAGATGAAAAGAAATTAATTAAAATATATTTCTGCATTTCATTTATAGAGATTCTTAATTGTTATAAATACAGATTTTAATAACTTCCAACTTTTTTACCAGCTCGCTGGACATTACAAATCCTGGTAATGAATATGACTCACTTGAAAGTTTTTATTGTTTCAATAGTTTGAGAAAACTAACAAAATTAAGAAAAGAGAAAAAAATCAAACTAACCAGTAATTGAAGCCACATTTGCAAAAATTAAATTTCTTAGAATAAAATAAAAACTTTCTTGACAGTACTTAAGTTCATGTAATTAATTATTTCCAACCTGAATTCTGTCATTTAAACTTTTAATGCTCTATCTTTCATATCCAATATTTTTTATCAAACCGTTATCTGCGAAAAGTTAGATTTGTCCTATAATTTGATACAGATTTATTTTCTGGTTATCTCAAGATAATGACTCATTTATCTCAAGTTAATGACATTTTCTTATTTAGAAATTCCTTTGACTGCCAATGCTTTAGGTTAGATCGCTAATAGTAGGCACGGGAGCAAAACTCACTAAATAATCAGGATGAAGGGCATGGAAAATTAGGCCACAATCATTAAAGGTTGACAACTGTTGAAGTGTTCCGTCTTTAAATCAAAGTAATATGAAAACCGGACGGACACCTTCAACGTACTACTGGAGTATTTTACTTCGTGAAATCGAAGTTGTAATATAAGGAATCTTTAATATTCGTCTATGTATCCGATAGTTGTTTGTGCTCGGAAACAATACGGTCTAAAGAACAAAGAAAACTAATTTTTCTGTTACGCTTCGAGTAACATAAGACTGATACTGTCTGCAACAATGTACATAAAAAATACATATAAATGTGTTCGTATCTTTCAATGTAAATATTTGTTTAATGGTTGAATTTGGATTCTAAATGTTCCAAGATTATTTTTTTAATAAAAAAGAAAATTAACTTCTTGTTACGTTTCTCGTAACACAACCTGCTGATACTTTTGAAAAACTGTACATAGAAATTACCTATAAATGTGTTGATATCTTCTGATGTAAATATTTGTTTAATGTTCGAATTTGAAAACTAAATGTTCTAAGAGTATTTTTAAAAAAGAAAATTAAATTTGTTACGTTTCGCGTAACATAAGACTGATACTGCCTGCAACAATGTGCATAGGAAACGCCTAAATGTGTTCATGCCTTTTTATGTAAATATTAGTTTAATGGTTGAATTTGAAAACTAAATGTTCTAAGAGTATTTTTTAAAAATAAAATAAATCTTTTGCTACGTTTTGCGTAACATAGGGATGATACTATACAACGACGTAAAAAAAATGCGTATAAGTGTGCTTGTCCTTTTTATGTAAATATTCGCTTAATGGTTAAATCTGGAAATTAAATGTTCTAAGAGTATTTTTTAAAAAGAAAATTTATTTTCCGTTACCTTTCTCGTTACATAAGGCTGACATAGCCCGCAACAATGTACATAGAAAATGCGTATAAATGCGCGAGCGCCTTTTATGCAAGTATCCGATTAATGGAGAAATATTTTTATGCTAATGATAGTGTCGTATCTTTGTTATCAGCCCTCTTATCTATGCAATTCTAACTATGCAGATAAACTTTGTTGCCTTTTTATATTATTCTTGGAAACTAAAATGTAAATTTTGTAAATATTACATTTTATAAATCACGTTTATCATCATTATATATTTAATTCTTTACATTTTTATCATAAAAATATGATAACTATGTTGAATTAAACATTTATCATTGTTGCTTGCTTGCGGCGCTGCGTGTCATTTTTGTTAGGAGGAAATGTAAAATTTTAGTCCATAATGCGAATATACATCATCAGAATATTTCGTTCCGGAGTTTTATTTACAAGAAAATAATAATTTTACTTTTTAAAATTATAAATACTTTGCGAAAATAGCATATTTGTTAACATTTTTGAGATTTCCGAAATTAAAACATTTTTCGTAAATAATTTGTTTCTTGCAAGCTAATGTTTTCGATTTTGTTCTTTTTAGGCACTTTTTATCTTATTTAACATATTTAATGTAATTACTCAATTTTTAAATTAATCAGCATTTGTCTGAAATGTAATAGTTAACTTAGAAAATAAGTGTAAAATTATGCTTTTGTTAACATATGCTTAAGTTTCAAATCAAAACTTCGAATATTTACAGTAAATAATTATGTAAATTTTTTGTGCATTACTTTTATCTTAATTTTCATATTTTACATTAGATAATATGGCACTATTTTTATTTATTTCTAATATCAAGGACTAATTTTAAATATAACTAATAATTTTCAAACTTAATTGTATTTTCTATTATAGGAAATAAACACGTTACGAAAATTCTTAATGATGTAGAAAAAACATTCGCGTACAAATCCCTAATGATGTAGAAAAAACATTCGCGTGCAATTTCTTAATATTAAATTTGATATAATCTTTAAAGAAATTTTGATGGGATTTCCAAATATGGGGTTAAATAAGACAAAATAATTTTAATAAAATGCTTAAAATTAGAGCTCTAGTTCCTCTTTTTTCCTCCTGTTTCATGTAGTTTTAAGACTGCTACATATCTTTTCCTCCTAGCAATAACATTTCTCTTAGCAATACTCCACTAATGGATGCACCAGCAATATACGACGCTTTTGAAATGAAACACATACTCTTACAATCCCTTATTTTCAAATACTCTTTGTTTTATACAAAATTTAAAAACTTTCACGGATCTCTATTTCTATAATCGACAAAAAAATGAATCAAATTTTCGATATTAAAAAAATATCGAAGTAATGCAAAGTTTAATTTTTAAAAAATTTCGAACCAATTGAAAAAAAAAACAATAAAATTATAAAATCAATGCATAAATTTTATCAAATTTATGTAAAATATCAGAAATTCGTTGCTAAAGTAGGAAATAAAATAAACTAGTATGATGAGGCAGGATTTGTAAGGGTATATATGCAATTTATCATTTTAAAATCGCCGGATATTTCTGGTGTATCACTTTCCCCTTTCCCCAAAAGCTCGAAACTCGTGTATTAAAGTAATAACTTGTAATTAGAACTCATTTATCTCTGTGTTTGCTTGTTGTTATTGATGTTAATAACCGTTTATCTATGCAATAATATGTGCGTATGGCACATGTTTTTCTAGAATATGCTATATATATACTTTATTCCAGCGGCAACCTCATACTAGGAAACTGATTTTCCACCTATTTGTATTAAGCACCCGGAATCTTTTGACTTACAAGCCCTCCTAATGCATTTGCATTCAAGTTTTCCGGTAAAATATTTTTCAAGTTGTGGCTTCTAGGTGTGCAATGATATCAGAATCCAACTTGATACGACTTGTTATAAAATGATTGGTAACATGTATATCTTTAGATGGCTCATTTAAAATATTCTTCAGTATTTCGTATTTTGTCTACAGTTTAAACCCTTTCACAAATGACACGGCGCAACCAAATTCTATTCTTGCTGGCTAGTTGCAAATGAGGGATACAGGATGTGAAATGGGTATACCAGGTATGTTCTCACTTTAAATAGAAACAGTAGCTCCAGGATAGAATATGCACGGATGGCTGGGCTGGGTATGTAGTGAAAGGGTTAAAATATCAATTACTAAACATAGACTATAAGAACATTTCTTTCGTACGCGTTTCTTCTTGTCTTGTTGCATTCGGTAGTGGTTAAGAAAAAATGGTTTTGAAAATTCTCATGTAAAAAAATGCTTATGTTATTATATTTGTAAGTTAATATTATTATTACGTAAATGAGTGTTGTTTACAAACAACATTTTATGTTTTGCTGCAAGTAAATATTTGATTTATTATCGTAACATTGTCTAATGTGCGTTATAATTGTTGCATGCATTCGTAATTTGATTTGCTTCATGTACCCGCATTAGAATCTGAATCATGTAGTGAAATCATTATTAATAAAAATCAATGGAAAATGCCTTTTTTATTCTTTTTCTTTTTTAACAAACACAAATTCTGAATTCAATTTAAATGTTCACTAAAAATTCACAAGAAAAGAACAATAAAATTATAGTGGTAAAAGTAATGCTTATGAGTAACTCCTTAAAAATTAGCGTGTGATAAAAAAGTGCTAAATGATGGCAATTAGATCATAGGAACAACTCGGGAGGGGGGATAATAGATAACAAGGAAATAAAAATATCCAGTGAAATAATAATAAAACAGAAAGGGAGGCATGCTTATACATCCGCGGAGGAATTTCCTTATAAAATAAAATTTTAATAAAAATCGATGAAAAAAGTTCCTTAATTCTTTTTGTAACACCGTAAATGTTGAAAATTAGCTAAACATCTTCATAGAATCTACAAAAAATAATCTATACTTATAATAAAGCTCCATGTGTTGCTGTGTGTTGGTGCACTACAGGCCAGACCATTCAACCCACAGCTACCAAATTTGGTACGTGTATACCTTGGAGGCTGGGAATGTGCACCTGCGGGTTATTTTTTCGAATTTTTAATTAAAATTTTATTTATTTAAAAATTAAGCGAAATTTTGGCGTGCTTCTGATATAACTTCCGAAAATATTACCGCACAAAAAAGATTTTTACATCAAGTTAAAGATCAAAAATTTATCTTTTAAAAGATACCAATGTTTTAACCTTGAAATTAAATTTCTATTTTTAATGAATTTTTAAATAAATATTTTAACTATTTTTTTCATACAAAATAAAAATAAAATTTAAGCTGCACGAGCACGTTTCGCATTCATGGGAAAAAATTAGCTTCTTTCAAAGTGTTGCCAACACATTGATTAAAGCTCCAATTAAAAATTAATTAAATCTTTTTGGAAATGAAATCTGCAAAAATATAATTTTTGGCACGTGTCTGTAGGAAATGAAACAAATATGAAATATTATTTTTTCTAAAAAATAAATTCATGAAAAATTATTTTATGATCTTTTATACTCTCTATATTACTAATCCAATAAATCAGTTTTATTTTGAGACAAGTTTTGTTTAATATGAACAGGATATTCATTCAAATCAGGGCCACACAGCTAATTTGTAAACCTTTAGTAAGACACAGATCTGTTAAAATGATCTAAATGGAAAATGATTATATTTTATGCAACTTGATTCAATGAATGCTCTAATAAATAATGAATTTTTGATTTTACATAAAGTTCCTGCTGTGGAAATCACGATTAACAAAATGTTCTTGAAACACTAATATTTTGAATAAAAAGAGTTAATTTCCAATCAACTAAATCAATCACTTAAACTGACTGATTTAGGAAAATTTGAATATCACTATTCAATAAAAAAAGGATAATTTTAGATTTTCCATCGATCGTTTCAAAGAAAATACGCCAATCAGCGCGCAGGTTTCTCAAGATTAATTGGCCTAAGATTATGAAAATGTTGAGTTTTTCTAAATTTTTAACATTCAAAACTTCATAAATAAGTCTTAGTTGATCGTGGAAAATAGAAAATTAAGTTGAAGTTTTTTAAATTAAGGTTGAAATTTTACCGGAAATGGCAACAAATTAGGAAAAATATATATTGTAAATTGAACGTAACGATCTAAATAACAGTATAATTTTGGTATGACTATCAAAATTTGAAGATTAAAAATGTTTTGTTTGAGAAGCTACTAAGAGACAAGTTACTTAAAATATTTAGTTAAAAATTGTAGCGAGCTGTAATACTGGGAACCGGCTGGTCGCCAAAGGCGGCTAGTATGCAATGAAATGATAGTAATAACATCATATTTATGGAAAAAATCACTTATAATGTGATGTACCAAATAGCAACATCTAACCCTTACGAAAGATTTACAAGATAAACAACAAATATGAAAAATAACTATGTAATAACAATTTATTCAAATATAAATTGAGAAAAATAAAATAAGTTCGCAAATCATTCCTTTTTTTAAAGGAAATGTTTGATACGTAGAAATGGTATAATGTCCTGCATTAAATTTTCACGAAAGCATTCCAAACGACTTACAGAACAAAACTCCCAGGCTACAAATCGTATTTAAATTATTTATTTTGTTGATAATTGAATACTGCTTTGATTTTAACAATAAAATAAAAATATACAGGTGTAATAATAATAAAACAGAAACTGAAACATGCTTATATATATGCAATGGAATTTCTTTATGGAATAAAATCTTAATAAAAATGGATGAGAAAAAATATTTAATTCATTTTGTAACGGCATAAATGCTACAAATGAACTAAATTTCTTCATAGAATCTACAAGAAAATAACATAAATAAAATGAGAACAATAACATCATGTTTCTGGAAAAAAGGACTTAAAATGTGATGTACTAAATAACAGTAACTAATCCTTGAGAAATATTCACAAGAAAAACAACAAGTATGAAAAATAACAATGTAATGACAATTTATTCAAATATAAATTGAGAAAAATAAAATAAGTTCACAAATCATTCATTTTTAAAGGAAATTTTTAATACGTAGAAGTGGTGCAATGTCCTGCATTAAATTTTCACGAAAGCATTACAAACGACTTACAGAACAAAGAATCCAGACTACAAATTGTATTTAGATTATTTATTTTGTTGATAACAGATTATTGCTTTGATTTTCTCTTTTATTGCAAACAAAACGTTCTAGATTAAAAGCAGGTGGTTCTAATGCGATTCGGAAGATTTTTTTTTGCAGTGTTTGTTTATGTTTATGTTTTGTTTTTCATAACATTAATGAGCTTTAGTTATCAATATTTATGGTTTTCGTTCTTTCAAATTCTATAAACATTTTTAATCGGCAGTTAGAAAGGAAATGTGGACACTTTCATGATTTAAAAAAAAACGTTTGTTCCGTATTTTTTTTCCTCTAAAAATAAGAATTAATAAAAAGTGAAATTAGCACATACTATACTCAAAAATCAATAATGTGCCGTTCCATAATTTTCAAACAATAGAAAATATTCTTCACGAGTTGTTTACACGATATTATTCAAGCACAAGTTAATAACTTTTCATTATCTTGAGATTTAAATAACGAGAAAAGAAATCTTTGAATAACGCACAGACATAACTCATTATCTTTTACACTTCATTCGTGATCCTAGTATTTAAAACTATTTTAATGAGAAGATCAAAAATTCTGATGATGAATTAAAGAATTTTTTTTTAGTCAATAAAAACGAAAATTCTTTCTTATATTTATAGGGCATCTCCTTCATAATAAATATAAATGATATTTATTCTAGCGTCTTAATATCATATTCAAAATATGTCAGTATATCAAAAAATATTCTTAGAATAAAAGTGCCGAAATATATTATTAATGGAATATACTCACAATAAATGATTAAATGATTAAAATACTAGTAGCTGTTAGTTTAAAAAAAATAGGTTTAAATAATTTTTCAAGATAACAGAAATACTGCGAAAAAATGAAAGCCAACAGAATAACTGTAAAAATGCTTCATTCACTTAAAACACAAAATATTTTTTGGAAACACTATCTTCATTAACTGGGCATTTAAATTTATTTCAAAAATATTAATGTTTTTTGTAATAACTCTGCCAATAATATGAAATTTCGTTGAAGTAGAAGCTTAGCCAATGGCGATACCAATTTTATGACAACTTACAACATGAGATAAATTCAAGCTGACCAAAAAAAAAAAAAAAAAAAAAAGAAACAAAAATAGTAATTAACGCTTTAAGCTTTATCATTTAAATAATAGCTTATAACTCTTGTGAAAAGTAACTAGAAAATTTAATTAGAACTAGTAAAGTTTAGAATTTAGATAACTTAGATTGTTTGATGAAATAATTATAAAGAAGAATCATTATTTTGGAAAGCGGAAAGATACAATTTTAGTACATATTCACATACTTAAAATTATTAAATGTACAAAATCATACGACTTTTAACATTATGTTCTAGGCTGAAAAATTGTCCTGAATTGCCATTTATTTTAGCTATGAATAATCTAAAAATTAATTTAAATGTTATTAATCATAATTAGCATATAATTACTTCAATATTGTTACAAACCTGCAATTCGGCGGTGTATGCGAATACCTGGCTTTCGAGTGGACTTCAGAAGGCACTGTTGGATCATCCTGATACACGGCTGGTTCGATGGAAGAAGTTCAAAGTGACCAACCGACCAGCCTGGCAAGAATTCACTCCGGAGGACTCTACTACGATCCAGCGTTTCGCTCCATGGGACACATTGCATTTCAAGAAGAGAAATCAAGTCTGGGTGTACAATCCGAAACGACGAAGAGGTCCTAGTCAAAACTATTGAGAAGGTTCGGATGGATCTATAGTCGCCACCAGATTAGTAAACGATGTCATCTTCGAAAGACCGGAAGTCGCCTAAAGCATCGTCATCACATCATTCGGAAGCCTACGTCAGCTGTTGGATTGAAATAGGACTGCCGGGACGTCAGTCTTTGAAGAGGGGAGCAATGTTACAAACCTGCAATTCGGCTTCCCAGCATAGTTTGTTCCATCATTGGAAAGAAAGTCATCTGAATGGGACGGAGTCCAGGTGTGCGTCGGAGGTCCCAGAGCTTGGTGACAAACTTGGCGACCATTTGGCGACTTGGCGACGAATTTGGCGACTTTGGCGCCAAAATAGATAATACCCGAAACTTCGAGAATTTTCCCGATCCGTCCAGTAGGAACCGAGATACGCCTCGAACGTTCCTGATTGGTTGAGAGGCTTCTAGCCCCGCCTCCTGAGACCTATAAAAGGAAGCGGCCACGGCTGCCAGAAGAGACGACGAAGCCAGTTGTCAGAGTGGACGGAGGGGTCGAAGAAGAGTAAGCGGAATCGACGAAGCGAAGTCAGTAATCCGAGTCAGAGTCGGAGAAGTAGAAGACGGAGTAGTCGGAAGCGACTGAGTCAAGCTAGTGCTGAACTGAGCTGTGCGCTACTGTCTGCAGTAGATTCTGGTT
>JAPMOR010045270.1:17993-41122 GCA_026543865.1 Argiope aurantia | reverse complement strand
TCGGTTTCTCAAAATTTGCATTAATATATCTTTTAACTCAGCGGAGATTTGCATCCTTTTTTACTAAATCATCTGAGACACAAGATCAATGATTTTATTTAGTAATATATGGATTGAATATATTAAAATTCTAATTTTCATTAACATCCCTGTCACTGTGCAGTGATATGCTTTATTTAATTTAATATAATACATTAAATGAAGATTTTAAAATTTGTAATTGATTATTTTCATAAAATGACAAATTTAATATTCTTTTTGTTTGATTTGATCTTTTGATTATTTATCTTTTTACTTGTAGAATTTTTGCTTTATTCTTGAATTTATAAAATTTAGTATAACTTCAGGAGGATTTTCGATATTTCTTTTAAAAACCTGAGATAATTTTGATTGCGATTATTTAATTTTAATACTGGTTTCAAATGAATTTGATTTAATTTTCTACAGACAAAATATTGAATGAAGCCTTTAATGACACAATTGCATGTCGAAATACTAATCAAAAACCGCATTTAAAACCATGACTACACCAATCTACAAAACGAAAGTTTTTATCGACCATTTTTTACTTCAATCAAGAATTAATTGAAGGACATAATTTAAAAAGACGAAGGTAATTATTTCTGAACAATAAAAGATTTAATTGCAATTGGCTCTGCAGTTGAAACTCCAGTAGTCTGAAATACCGGTTTCGAATTCCACTTCGTGTATTACGTATAAAGCGATTTTTCCCCTTTATCACAGTTTAATTAATTTTGGCATTTCTCTTTCAGATAATCTTTAATCAGTTAAGTGCGTTTGACGTGTATGCACTTAATCGAATATCCATCGAAATATTCATTTCGACACTGTCGATCAATGATTTTTTATATAATAATATTAAACTTTATTCGTTTTATTATAATTTTTTTGCAAAATTCACTATGCAATCATTTGTATCGCATTGACGTGTATTTGCGTCATTGCTTTACTTTTAAAAGGTGGACTAGAGTTAATTTAAAAAAAATAAGTTCTTCAGTTAACCGATTAAAAGTTTCAAAAAGACATATTTAAGATTACTCTTATTCTAATCACCGTCCCTTAAAACGTCGTTCTTAATTAAAAAGAATGAAACCAGTTTTTGAAAGAAAAAAAAAACCTTTTTAATATACTAATGATCGCATGTTTTCATTTTTACTTCTTACTTTTTTTAATTTGGTAGGTATAATATATAATTTATGGAAACACACAACATAATTTTTTGAAAGATTTACAATTAGGATTAAGATAAAGATTTACAATATATCTAAGTAAAGTCAAAAGTTTAGACGCATAGCTTGTAGGTACTGTATTAAAATTAAATGTTTTATCAGTAAGAAAAAGGCTTAAAAATAACATTTTGTTCGTTGTATGATACCTGTAAAAATGCTATCTTTTAAATAAAGCAAATACCATAATTTATATAAGGCGCAGAAAAATGTGAAATATATTTTGGAAAAAGCTTTGATTTTTAAAATCATGCTATTTTCTGCTTCAAAGCAAAAATGGAATTCTTTTAAAGTCAGAGTTAAAGAGATAAGAAAACATATCTCACAAGTCAATAAGAAATATTGTTAGAGCATTAGATACAGACCAAAATCATAAATAAAAGGTTATATGAAAAAATGAGCCGGCTACTCCATATAGATTTAAATAATTACAAAGTCAAATCAGAAATGTGATGCATAGAAAATGTAAAATAAACAGGCAATGGAAGCGAATGTTGTCTAATAATAACCATCAGTGTAAAACTCGTATTTTACTGCTAGGCTGTTGAATCAATATATTTTGAATTTCCCAGATCTCTTTGCATATTTAGAAATAAATTCAACATATAAGAAACTGATGCTTGAGTTTTTCAATCTCCTAATCCTTTTTTTAATGAGGATTTTATCAATATATAAAATAATTATTTTACATCTGCAATCTGCAACATCCAATAGTTATATCCAATTTTAATTAAAGCTCATATTACAATCATCTATTTAGATGTTTGGGGATTTTGCTGACATCCTTTCGCTCCACCTAATCAATTAAATCAGCAATTTGTGGTTTTTGTAAATACTTATGTGTAATTAAGACTAGAGCTTCAATTGTATAAAAATTGATTTTTGTATTGCTTTAACTTTTAAAAGGATATGGCAGAATTATATTACTTTAAATAATAGTGTGTACGTCAGGTGATATGCTACCTATGTTTCATTCACATTTGGTCTAGTTATTGTATGAAATGAACGCATCATCATGCTCAATGACCCACCTATTAATGAAGGAAAAATGAAGCAGGCTTAACTAGAATAGTGTTATTGCGAGGCTTGAATATACGTTGGCTCAATTAAAATTTGTATCGAAAATCTGTGAATCCATTCACACCTTCTACAACCCTTATTATGGGGGTTTTATATTCTAGTGAAATACATGATTACTATACGTTTTTGATTAACTTTACTTACTTCATAAGTGTAAATTTGGAATTTTATAATCCAATTTCATCCTTTTCTTGATATGGTGAGAGAATTAAAAAAACCTATTAATTTATTCAGTTTTCATTCTACATAGTGGAACCTTTTATATAGAATTATAAATTAAAGTAAAAAAAAGGAAAACGATAAGAGGCGGATTTGATTATTTATAAATTAAAAATAACATTATAAAATATCTAAATTAATTTTATTTTAACTTTCGTGGTAATAACTCCACATCACATAAGGTTCGTTTTACATAGAATTATCTTCAGAAGCAAGGGTTTTCTGAGGGAGTCTGAGGCCCTACACCAGAATGGAGTGATTTCAAAATCTAATCCAATAAATATTTCACGCTTTTATGAAGGCCAGTTCGGGTGCTATCCTTGTCATAAGATGACAAAATAAATCCGCACTTAACAAAACAAGGTCAGTACAAAAATAAATATTGCGTATTTCAAAACGTAACGTTCAAATCCAGCAAATATTGGTGCTTATCCAATTTTCTAAATCTGAATTATATCTAACATATGCGTTTCTTTTTTAATTCTTCAGATAATCGTTAACATTTGAATCGTGTGCGTCTTTAAGGTAATTCCTTTTTCCTTCATGAGATGCTTTTATCGTTCTTAACTGAAATGTTTGTTTTATACTTCAGATATATTTTAGAATAAAATGACTGGTTTATGCATAATTTGCCCTCTGTCATGTTTCGAACAATTTATTTCAATTTTTAAAAATCGCCATTTTTCAATAATTTAAATTTCCTTAATTTTTATTGTAATCGTAAGCAAATATTTTATAGAAAATCTACGAAAAAGTGTTGTTTATAAACATCAAAAATGAAACTTGTGTCACGCAATCGAAAAATATGTTAATAACGACTAGAGAGCCCTTAATTTTATTATTAATCCTAATTTTTTTTTTCCTTAACGATTTAATTGTGCATGTAAAACTTTGAAAAAGCATGTTTTTATGAGGAAAAAACTATTAATATGTAAAAAAGGTAATAATAATAATTTTTAGGCAGTAAAAGGCATTAAATATGTACTTCAGAATGATTTAAATTAATTAAAAAATCTTATTATGTTGTTTCCGTTTCGTTATTGGTTCTTTTCGTCAGCACTCATTATAAGATTAGTCTTAATGAAACAATACTGATATGAATGATTTAGAATATCATTTAAAGTATTCTCAAACGAAAATACACTATTATATATAAAAAAATTCCACTATCTTTGTCTAAAAAAGATCTTAAAAGTGGTAGAAAATATTTCAAAGGCATTTTCCTTTGTAAAGATATCATTAGATTGTCGTTGAAGCATTTTTAAACAACTTATAATATACGGAGAAAATATCCATCACTTGTTATTAAGCAGATAATAACTTTCATTTATCAGCACATTGAAATGTTTTTTTTCCCTCGTTTTATCTTATTTTTCAGAAAGAAAACTTTAAAAAACGAGGCACAATTCTTTATTTCTTTTAATTAACTTTCTCAGAAAATAAAATTAAAAGTGTAAGTCATCTTGTCTTATTAAGAATAACTAGTTTAATAAACTATTTTTTTTTCTTATTTACAATAAATACGCTAAACATATTAAAAGGATTATTATTATCTTTTCATCAATGCATAGGAATAATTATTTAAAGTCTTTGAAGATAATTGATTTTTTTAATTGAGTTATTCATTATAAAGTAGTGTCTATTTAATATGTTAATGTATTTTATTATTCAAAGACTTTTAAGAAAGAAATCTTTCGATTTTTATCTGCTTTATTTATTAAAGGAATTGTAATGTTGATTTCACAACCATTTTTAGTTTAAATGGCTTACGAGATGAATTCATTCGCATATTCTTGAAATTCTATCCGTTTTAAAACTTTCATTGAAGTATTGTAAAATAATATTTCTATCTAATCAAAAAATAATAATTTTGATCACGTAATTAATAAAAATTACCTACCTTTCTAATTATTGCCCTTTTTATGCAGTGCAACGTCTTTTCATTTCTAAATATTCTGCCAACATTTTGTAGTTAACATTTATTTACTTTTTAAATATAATTTAAGATATATTAAAAGAATTTAACATTTTTTCTTTAACTAAATAAACTAATATTTTCAACTTTTTAGGCCGGCGTTGAGTGACATAAAACAGTAAGGTAAAAATGTAAGAAATGACCAAAATTATTAGTTTTTGATTATTGGTCTTTTGATAAAAATTTATATATGGTTCCCTTATATGGCACTAAATTTTCGGGTATTTACTGGTGCTATGAATTAATTCATTTTAATATCATTGTTTATAACAAAACGTGTAAAAAATGCTTATAAGAATCATCGAAGAGGAATTATGCATGTTTTACATGTTTTGGCTTAAAAAAATAAATTTTCTAAACATAAAAAAAAAAACAATTCTTTTTCGTTGATTTGTATATACGTTTTTCACATATTTTGGTATAAAATGATATTAAAGTTACTTATTTAATAATATTTGTTATCACAAACACTTGGAATTTTAGTGTCCTATATAGCTATCCATATACTGATTAAATGCTATGGTTCGTTTCAAAATAACATTTTTATTATTTCAGAAAAGGAATTAAATATACATAAACTAAACTTGAACAAAGAGCAAGAGAGATTCAAAAATAGATTTATAAACAGAAATAGGATTTTTTAATAAAACTATATTTGTATTATTACTTCAAATATATGAAGCTTTTTATATATAAGCTATTCCAATCGCTGCAAAGAAAAATAGATAAAATATTACGAAAGAAAGAAAAATATTACGATTTAAAACAAACAGCTTAAAGTTTTGAATTGTTTTACTAGCATATGTAGTGTAAATTAAAGTTCCACTAAATGGAAATCAAATTTTACTTCATTTTTATGACGGAATTTACTGAAACATCGAATGAAAATGTTTTTACGAATTAAATTCAAAGAGTAAGTTCCCATTGCTCAAGTTTGGGAAATCATTTCAGAAAGCAACATCTTTCCTTTGGTACTGTGCTAAAAGATGAATACGTTCTGATGAATGAAATTAGCCGACTACTTTGTAAACAGTCCTCACATTAGATCAAGTGCAAGTAGGTATCAATATGCATAATATGCCACATCTCATGTGAACATAATAATAAAAGATTTTGCACTCGAAAATTCTTCTATATATATATATCTGTATTCTTGGTTATAACTTGGTACTAACAACATGAAGTGATGTGAAGTCGAAGAAGTGAAGTCGATTATGAAGTGATTGAGGTAAACCTGAAACAGAAAACGGGTAGAAGAGAGATGACTCGGTTGTAATGAATACTAGTTGGTTTGCCGTCACTTCTAATTATCGCTATATCTCCCATCTCTTATTATGAAACGACGAAATGTTCGTCTAACATATCGAAACAGATTCATCTGCCTTAAAGCAATTTTTATATTGCCCCGTCTCTTTCCTCCATTCATCAGAGGGAAGTTATATTCCTATAATGATTACGGAAAAAACGTGAACGCAGTAAATGCCTCACGCAAATGATGTCAGGTATGAGAAGTCAGAAGAAACGACATGCATTATGGAACACGAACCACGCTGGCATGATCATCGCTGCCAAAAGTGAGCTCATCTTTTAGCTATGTAGGAAAGTTGAGGAAAATCCTTGAAATTTATCGTCATCATCTTTCTGAATGGACTGCTAAGATGTGAAATTAAGCACTCGATTAAACTTTTACTTCATAATTTAGAGGCAGAGGTTTTCTAAAAAGGAATATCAACTTTTCTAAAACTTTATGGTAAGTGTCGATTATGGCAATCTCTATTCGAATGGGGATTTATTGAAAAGTTAAGCATTGTTCTGGAGGCCGAACTGGTTAGAATAGAACCTGAGACCTTGTGGTTCGCAGCCGAGTAACAAGGCCACAAGACAAAAGTAATTACTCATGCGTCGTAGCTGTTATCTGGCTGATAGGGTTCACCATAGTACTCACCCTCCAGTGAGTCTGAGGTGAGAAGAACGATATGGCTGGTGAGTGGTGATGTATTTATTAGCTGTTGAATATAATGTGCCTATACCCATTTGAGCATTTAAGTAGCGGCGAGAGTGTGTGGGTGAGTGGCTGCTGTTGCGTCAAGTGAGTCTGATGACTTTGGTTGCTACATCAAGTGTTCCTGAGGACTTTGTATTGCTGCGGTTAGATGGCGCCACAACAGTTGTACGAAGTTTAAAGGTTCATCGTCCGAGGTTACCATCTGGAGGTTGAATCGGCTAGGACTGAACGTGAGATCTTGTTTTTCGCACCCGAGTAACAATACCACAAGACAAAAGTAACTGTTCATGTCTCGTAGCTGTTATCTGGTTTTTAAGGTTCACCACACTGTTGTTTTCAAATGTATGTAATAAAATTCCGGCATCTGCTAGTATTTTTCATTACCAGATAATCAACTTTGCGTTCCAAATTACTCTCATTCTTTATTATTCATGATTACCCATTAATATTTTTGTAATGGTGACTACTCATGTAATTCAGATTTCTTAAAACGTGCAAACAATTACGAGTGAATCGAAGTCATTAATTTAAATTTATTTTTAATTTTGTTTTTTAGAGTGACAGAGACAGACTAAGCGATGCATTTTTTACAGTATATGCTTAAAGAAGTTAGAACACCAAAGGCAAATAAAAACAAAAGTGCTGTGTCTGTTTCAACATATATATTGGCAAATTAACCAGTCTGAGAAATATTGTTGTCAGCAAATAAAATTGCATTCATTTTGGATTAAAGTTCAATTTCTTTTAAAGACATAAAGCGTAATTTTACAATTTTTGTTATTTATTATTTTTATTATGGTACTAAGATGGATGTTTTGATGATGAAAACTAAGATGGTGTAATTTGTTATGTAAGTTGTAATTTTAACTGCCTTTACCGATGTACAAAATTGGTTTCTACAATTTCCGATAATAATTGATTAATCGATAATCGATTTTCAAAAAGTAACAGTTTGATATAAGTCATTTCTTTAAAAATATACGATTATATCATGCTTTTTATTTCATATGTCCTAAATAATTACTCAATATTGACTCCCATATTAAATTATTTCGTGAATTTACCACTTGAAAATTTTTCTTCCTTATTGTAGGAAAAAAAAAAAAAAAAAAAAACAAGGCTATTACATACAGACACACACACACATATATAAATATATTAAAATCAATTGTAGGAACACAGGTCAATAGTTATAATCCTTCTAAATTATTGAGTTCATGAAATTGTACTAATTTTTATTTTCTTCCGAAAAATTACATTTTGTTTTTGTTTTTGTTTTATTACTACTAGAGAAGCCTGATTAATGGGCTTTTATATCTGCCAGAATCCATGATAGAGATTTCAGATTCCCTATTCGATCCAATATTAGAGATATGCTATGTTATTAATAATTCATTTTCACTAATTTTACTTTAACTGCAAATTTAAAGGAAATAGTAATTGATTGTGCGATTTATCGAGTGAGTGAAAACAAAATATGCGCCTTTTTCTTCGTAAATGAAAAGAAATAAATCTGGATCTAAAAACAGACTTACATTTTTTTTTCAATGATATTTTTAATGAACACTAATGCTATTTGTTAGAAACATTGCAAATGAAATACGGGCAAACTAATGGCTAAGAGCAGAAAAACAATTTGCAATTGTTCAAGCATTTAAAATAAATAGAAAAAATTATATCACAACTGTACTATACAGTATCAATATATATATTAAAAAAACAGTATATACAACTGAGACTATACTAGATCGAAGAAAATAAGACAGAAAAAGGAAGAATGCTAAATTTGGTCAACAATAAACTGCCCATCATTATTTATGTTACGCATTAATACTATTGTCCAATTCTCCATATCATTTGGAATTGAGATAAAAACTTTCATTTCTCTTAATATGTAAATTCCATTACCAAAAACTGCAAACTGACGAAATATTAAAATTTTTGGAAAATTATTCAATGAATGGAGTCAACATACAAAAATTTAAATGCGAAATTAAATAAATTGAAAAGTTTTTCCAAGTGAAAAGATTTTAAAAGTCATATTACTTTTCTATTTTCTTCATAGTCAAAACAATTTTACATTTTAAAAATTCGCAACACTTTTCTATTTCTGTTTCCATTTTCCATTTGCACTTCCCGTTTCTAAGATTAAAATATCTTTAACGAGAAATTTCATACTTTCTTTTCATTGTCTATCTTGGGGGAAAAAGTCCTATTTTATGCAATTGCTATTTTTTTTTCTAAAGTAAGTGCCTGTAATGTCTTGACAGGCTTCGCATTTAAAAATAGTTTGCTTATATGCTGACGGAAGAAAATTTTTCACCATTTATAGCGAATATTTTTACAAAAATATTTGAAAATATAGAAATATCTGCATTTAAAACGGGGACAAATTTATGAGGCTTCATGCAGAAGTAAGGAACATCAATTTGAGAAAAAATGTCCCAAATATACGAATTTTGTAAACAATTTTCCAATGAATTTGAAAATTAAAAATGAAGTATTTGGCCTTCAGGTGAACCTCTTGGAGATTCACTATTAAATATGATTGAACCATAAATAGATATACTTCGCTGTTTCTGTTTTCAGTTCCGTTCCAATGCAATTTTACTTTTGGAATAAAAAACGAACTTTTCCATCTCCTCTTCCTGAATTTATCTTGCAAAAAGAGAAAATTCCAGGTAGATATGATAGACTAAAGATCCGAGGAGTTTTATACTTAAAGCTTCATTTTAGGAACAAATTAAATGACAAAATATATTTAAAGGACTCTCAAGTTCTTAACCGGAACCAAGAAGTTATTTATATCTTTTAATACAGCTTTTTTTTCATTTCTGAATTTTTATACACAATCTATATGAAGATGTATTATTCGCAATATAAAAAGAATTTCTCTTTATCTTTCTTTAAATCTCAACAAATTCTTAAGCCATGAAAGGCAAGATTTCCTGAAAAATATGAATTAGTAGATGAAGAAAGAATGGCACATTTTAAATAAGGCTTTGGGCTTAAATAAGGGTTTTAAAAGGCTTTGAGCTTTTTTTTGACATTTTTACAATTAAGAAATCATTTATCGAATTTCATTTGATCATCCAATTACAATTTTCTTTGAATATTCAAACCAATAATATGAAAAATTATTTAAGTATGATCTAATAATAAAAATGAATGAAATGCGTTTATTTGCTTTTTTAATAATTTTCTCCCTTAGATTAGTTATCAAAATATTGCATTTTCAAAAATTTTATAAGTCAAAATTAAAATTAATTAATTAATTTCATTGTTTTAATCGTTATTGTCTTTCCTCTTTTATAATAAACATGCTTATCGCGCATGAAAGGAAATCATAATTTAACCCTCTCATTACTTACACACCTTAACCCGGCTGTGAAAGTTCTATACTAATGGGCCGTTTGGGGGCTGCTTTGTTTTTCAAATGAGAAATTTAAGACGTAAAATGAGAGTATCCTTAGTGATAGCTTTCTGTCCTTCCTACATTCTCCCCACACCGTTTGAAATCGGCCCCAAACAGTTGCATTAATATGAATCCTACATGGCCGGATTTCCATAGCTCATTAAAATACCATATATAGTAATGGACCGAGTAGTTCCTATTAAAATATCTTTATAATGATTTAGAAGAAAGCATCGTTATTTCAATGTAAATCATGAAATAACTACTTATTTTGTAATGAATATATGATAGAATATTAATTAGAAAAAGGATAAGAATATCAGAATACAAGGGGAAAAGACAATAAAATTAATTTTACTATAAAAAAAGACTATGAATGTGAAATAATATAATTGCCAAATACACTCGGTATATATATTAGCTGTCTCATAAGCTTTTCTACCTTTCTTCATATGTAATGTTTCTGAAAATAGAAGTATGTTTCAAGTTGGAAAATAAGTATTTTTAATGATTGTAAGATTTAAATTGGATATTTATTAAGGTGTTTTTATTTGTTTGATACTAAAAATGGATTTTGAATCTTGATAATGAAATGAACACGAGAGAGAGAGAGAGCGCGAAAAGAAACATTTTAAAGAATACACAGATTTGCTTTTTTCAAAAATAAATTTGAAATGGAAATATCTTCTGATATATTAAGATGTGGTTAATTTTTCGACAATTGTTTTGAAAATTGATATTCTTTTCCATGTCTTGAAAGATAAGAATTTTATAACAACTAATAAGAAAATCTTATTTGGAATTCAATACTTCAATTTAAAAACATTCATATTTATTTTGGATACGTGTACGAAACACAGCATCATTTATGTTATAATTTTATATATGTTCTTTCTTAGATTTATTTTGCAAAAAAAGAGGTTAGTAGAAGTATTCATTTCAGGGATAAATGATGTTTATCGTAATATTAGAATTTAGAATTATTCGGAACAGGAAAGGTTTAGAAATTAGAATGATTTGGAATAGAAATGTTTTGTATAAAAAATATTTATTAAAAAATTACATTCGCCTGTATAAACTGTGAACATTTCATTTTATATCTTCCGACGTAGCACAGTTTAAAATAAAAATGCAGTCATTATTGTTATATAAAGTGATATATAAAAACAAGTGTGGAAAATTTTCTTTTGATTTCAATTATTGCTTTACTTATATGAATTATATTTATTTTAATTCTACAACTTTATCACAACACATATTAAAATATGCCTTTGTAATGTTGCATGTCTTTACAAAAATTAGGACACTAAATGTTTACAAAATGCTTTGTGAAATTTATGCTCGTCTCACATTTGTCCAAAGAGAGCTGTCCTCGGCAGCAATCATACATTTTCATCAATTTATATATTCCACTTGTTACTTCTTTCATTATTCATTTATCGAGAGGCAAAGCAGGTGATTAGACGAATGAATGAACACATAAGATGATAGGAGGGATTAATTAAAAAAAAACTGATTCCCTGCTATGTTCCTTTGAATGTTATATTTAACTTCTAATGCAATGTGTTTGAAAATATGGGATTTTATAAATGACTTTTTACAAGATTCCTAATGTATTAGGTTTCTGGAATTTTTTTACACAGGGAGGTCATAAAAAACTTTGCCTTTATATAGACCAGAGTCATGTCCGTTCAACCAATCGAGATGAGGTTTCGATCGGGTTCGCATAGAGGCAAGACACCAATCATTGATACATATCAAGAGAGATATATGAAATCTCACATTTGATAAAGTCTTCATTTTCAAATCCGGCAAAATTTGCAGACTGATAATGTTCTCTCTATATTTGAGATATTCCCTGAACAAATTTGTGTCTTCTTTTTGGGGAGGGAGCGTTCGCAAAACATTCATCGTGCGTGCATATCGCATCCGTGTTTGTGATACGCATGCCTTCCAAAGCTCTATACAGTTTTAGCATGTACTGAGCAGTTTATGACAGGAAAAAATGGGCGTTGTAAACTGAAAATTTTTGTTCCTATCACAATTACCGTTTTATTACTTTTCACATAATCCTGAGCTCAAAGCTCTGAACAAGTATATTTGAAATCTCATCTCGATCTGTTTAAAGGACCGGCCACTGCAGGTTCATATATCGGCAGGATTTTAAATAATACACAACAATATAATATTGATATATCGATCCGTTGCTAATTACTAACTTCATTCAGTGGTGCTATTGAGAATCCAATTTGAAACAACTTTTCATGATCAAATGTCTGAATTCAATTTTATTAATATTGTTAAATGCAGTAATCATTATTTTTCAGATCAAAAATCGATCAATATAATGCATAAGTTATGATAAATTAATATCAAAAGAAATTAATTAAGCATTAAATTTAAAATATACTTTCTATAAAATATATTATAGAAATTAATTAATTAAGCATTAAATATACTATAAATATGACAAAAACACTAATTTTTAAGTAAAATGTTTTGTTTAGAATTTCATACTTTTATCCTTGTGTTTTGGCATTTACTTTTTTGATAAACTAATTAATCAAATAAAATTTATCAAATAATTTTAATCAAATAAAAACTAAGAATTTTAATGAGAAGATGGAATTAAAATATTTTTTTCTTAAAAATGGAATATCATTGCGAAATAGAATATCCAACATTCCAATGAAATAATAAATGTATGAATAGATTAAAATGATTACATATTTTGGAATTTAATAGGGACAACTTGAGATCACATCTGATTCAACATGAATACAAATTTAAAAGGTTTATTCTTGATACAAAACGATTTATGTTTATACTTAGGATGTTTAGTTTAATTTAGTTATATTAACGTGCCATTTTAAAGCAACATTAAGGCTCTTTTAAGACGGACCTCGTAATTTTGAAGCGCGGTCAAACGACTTAAATGACACTCGTGCTGGAAACCCCTATTCAAACTTCCACACCACACCAACGTGATGTCCTTTCACTCTGACGGATTTAAAGTGCACTAGCCCCACTTACACGACGGTTCCTCGGTATTGAACCTGAAGCTTTTCGGCTCCGAAGCCCACACCACCAGGCTACCGAAACCCATGGCTCGGATGGAGGGATTTGTCGATTTAACATTTGGAAAGTTCGATAACATACAGTAGCAGATTTTTTCCCTCTCATTGGAATTAGGGTGTTTTCATCAATATTTAACACCAAAGAAGAAGTAGATTTTGTAAATTCCAGAGATTCTTAAAGCGAGGGATCGCTCCATCTAACCAGTCTACAGAACTGTTACTACTTCAGATATTCTACGACTTCAACATCGCGGGAAATTTTAGCGTAACGCTATTGACTGCTTTAACCGAGCGTAACGCTATTGACCGA
The DNA here is from genome assembly GCA_026543865.1 of Argiope aurantia. Classification (NCBI taxonomy): domain Eukaryota; kingdom Metazoa; phylum Arthropoda; class Arachnida; order Araneae; family Araneidae; genus Argiope; species Argiope aurantia. The sequence continues at coordinate 27,794 of JAPMOR010045270.1, read as the reverse complement.
AATGTTTTAAGTGATTCGAGCCTCTCTTTCTTTGGCTGTAATATAGAGATATTAAAATTTACGCTAATAAAATTCCAACCCTTATATATTTAAAGGAAAAGTGGTTAATCAATGGGAATTTTCTTTAGGATAAAACAAATGCTTTGGATATTGATGTAAAATTCTGAAGTCCTTGGATCATAACATGATTTGCACATGACTCAATATCAAATTGAAGGATTGCAATTACCTGGTAAGATTCAAGTAATTTATCCGACTTCTATAAGATACTCAGAAAATCAAAATGCGCCACAATTTGTGATTGTTTTCTGATAAATATATTAACGACTGAAAAATGGGAACAAATCTGATTTTATCAGTAAATTAAAACGCAAAATTATTATTATTTGCAGAAAATCTTCAAGTCATAGAAATTTTGAAATTCAGAATCAATCAAAACAACAATAGAATACAAATCCATAATGAAAAGCATTGGAAAAAAATAATTCAGAGCATGCATTATATAAAATATATAATCTATATCTATATCTATACTTATAATAAAGCTCAATGTGTGTGTGTGTGTGTGTGTTGGCGCTCTACAGACCAGACCATTCAACCTACACCTACCAAATTTGGCACGTGTATACCTTGGAGGCCGGGAATGTGCACCTGGGGGTTATTTTTTCGAATTTTTAACTAGAATTTAATTTATTTAAAAATTAAGCGAAATTTTGACGTGTTTCTGCTATAACTGCCGAAAATATTACCGCAAAAAAAAGATTTTTACATGAAGTTAAAGATAAAAAATTTATCTTTTAAATGATACTACTGTTTTAATCTTAAAATTAAATTTCTATTTTTAATGAATTTTTAAATAAATATTTTAATTATGTTTTTCAATAATTTTTTCGTAAAAAATAAAAATTAAGATTAAGCACGTTTCGGATTCATGGGAAAAAATTAGCTTTTTTCAAAGTGTTGCCATCACATTGATTAAAGCTCCAATTAAAAATAAATTAAATCTTTTTGGAAATGAAATCTGCAAAAATATAATTTTCGGCACGTGTCTGTAGGAAATGAAACAAATATAAAATATTATTTTTTCTAAAAAATAAATTCAAGAAAAATTATTTTATGATCTTTTACACTGTCTATACAGGGTGTTTATTTAGTCCCGGACCCATTTTGATGTTTAATGACTCATAAAATAATGAAGATATAAACAAACTTATGGCATTTATTGATGGAATAACTCATATATTTTCCTTTTCAGGTTTGAATATTTTTACTTTTGTAAATATCGTCTGCGCGTGTTTTTAATTTCAGATAATTTCATTTTCCAGTCAAAATATTTTTACTTTTCTAAATATCTTCTGCTTATTAATTGCATTTTTCTGTCTTTTGTTTTTGGCAACTATTGAAATGCTATGTTTACTTTTGATGTGTTTGTTCTATGTAGTAATTTTGAATGTGATGTTTTATTCGAGCGGATATTAAGGAGAATGCATACACCACAAGAGAAAGCACAGATTTTATGGTGGTCATAGAGTTAATTTCCAATCAACTAAATCACTGACTTTTAAGAGTTAATTTCCAATCACTTAATCTGACGATTTATGAAAATTTGAATATCACTATTCAATAATAAAGGATAATTTTAGATTTTCCATCGATCGCTTCAAAGAAAATACGCCAATCAGCGTGCAGGTTTCTCAAGATTAATTGGACTAAGATTATGAAACTGTTGAGTTTTTCTAAATTTTTAACATTTAAAACTTCATAAATAAGTTTTAGTTGATCGTGGAAAATAGAAAAATTCATTCATTTATTTAAAATCTGGTGTATCCAGAATATTTCTCAGAATATGATACCTTACTAAATTAAATTTAGACTTCATACTTTTTGAAATATATTTATAGGCCGGAACAAAATATTATTATTGATTTCATTTCAATCCTTTTGAAAGCAAAACTAAAAACTGAATTTTATGCTGAATCTCAGAAATTTTTGTTGAATTATTGTTTGAGATATTACATAAATGATGAAAAATATTTTGTAGTTCACATAAGACTTAAATACCGAGCGATTCTGTTTGCAATACTCACATTCAATAATAATAATTAATGAATAACAATAATGATGATAAATAAAATAAAACGCTTGGTTTTATTAAAAAATATCTTAATATTAATTTCAATTTCATCATTTACATTTTAAATTAAAGTTGAAGTTTTGCCGGAAATGGCAACAAATTAGCAAAATATATATAGTAAATTGAACGAAACGATCTAAACAGTATAAGTTTGATATGGCTATCAAAATTTGAAGATTAAAAATGTTTCGTTTGAGAATCCTTTAAGAGACCAGTTACTTAAAATATTTAATTGAAAATTGTATCGAGCGGTAATACTGGCGAACCGGCTGGTCGCCAAAGGCGGCTAGTAAATAAATAAAGTACAAAAATAATAAAGACATATTTATTTCTTCATAATGCGTAGTTTTTATAAAAAAAAAACAATATTCCATTTGAAGATTGAGATTTGAGTAGGAAAAATCGATATTTAATCATAAATAAAATTTTATCTTGATTAAAGAAAATTAGGAAGTCCATTACCGACCAGTTAAACTGCTCTAAGGAAATGAATTGCTGAAAGATTAAAAGTTCTATCTCTTAATTAGAATTTCTTCAGAAACTCGAAATCAGATGTATTTTTAAGTAATGACTGTTCTTAAAATAGACAAATATTTCTAAGTTCCAATATTTTTCTTCCAAATTAAGATTAAATATGAATAAGGTATTCTTAAAATCAGTTTAGAAAGGCACCTTCCTCCCATATATTTTAAGGATCCTCCTTTCTTGAATGCTACTCCACCTGGAGTGTCTTCCTAAAAAACATCCTGCAGTGACTTTTCTGGAATATTGGAGAAATTCTGTACAGATGCTCCCGATGACTTGTAAAGACCATATGTTATGCCCGTTCTTTTTGCCTCATAGATTTGCGGAAATATACGTTTAAGAAATCTTCTTTCCAAAAAGTGACATTAACAATAATTTTTATCATATCGTTTTGTATTGGATTAAAAAAGCCTCAAGTCATTTATTCCATACTAATTCCTGTGCTACCTAATTGCAAATTTGTTAAAGGAATTAAAAACTGTTAGAAAAGCTTTAAAAGAATCTATTTTAATATGGCGAATTTATTCGCTTGTAGAAAATTGAGGATCTAAGTTGCAAATATTCCATATTATCTAATTTATTAATGAATAGGATTGAATTTAACACTATAATATTAAAATTTGATTTTTGATTAAAAACGCAAATAAAAATCTTTATCCTATTATCCATTCCAAAGACAAACACGTTCGATGTCCAAAAATTGTCCGTATCCTTTGAAATATATTAGGTATTAGAAAATCCATTAATATATATATATATTTTAAAGTTTTATTCGCTGAATATTTTTTTGAAATAATATAAATGAGAAGAATATGATAAATAGGCATGTAAAAACAGGAATGAAGTGTGGATTGTTTGTATTTGGTAATTACGTGGATCAAATCTATTCATACAATTAATCTACTTGAATTATATTTGGTACATTTTTTATCTCAATTATCTCTTAGTATGAAACCTTTAACAGAAAACACGTTGCAATATTTAAAATAAATTCGACATTCTTCTTAGACATACTTTAGAATGTTTTTTTTTTGAACCTCCTGCGTTATTTCTGTGAAATATTTCTAAAACATTATCAAACAAGAACTTAATGATACACAGTTTTTTTAATAATTAATTATGCTATGATTTATTTTTGAATTTCTTTCTTATCATGGCCTGGACTTATTGAAATATTCCTTGCTTCAATATTGCCATATCTGATTAATAAGATTCAGAAGATTCTAGTTTATCCTAACATTGTGCGTAGGATTTTTTTTGTGAATATCTTTAGTGATTTAAAGAAAGAACATGATTCTTATGAAAAGCAAAATACCCCCACTGCCATGTTATTGTCTCATTTATTCTAAAGAATTTCGCAAGAATATCAAGACAAAATGTTTTTGAATATCACGATAACTTTTGAGTATAATTAACACTCACTAAATTTATAGCTGCTTCTATTTAAAGGTAATATTTTATTTTGAGGTTCCTTTTTATAATAAAAAGCTTTATAAAGTGCTTTATAAAGTGATTTATATGATATTTATGGAATATAGTCTGATATTTTTGTTTGAAACTACTTTGATTAAACAAATTGTTGCTATTTTTCTAATACTTGAGATGAATAATTACATTTGAAACATTTAATTTACAAAAGTTCTATTTTTTATTTATTTTAAAACCAGTTATAGTATTAATTATGAGGCTTGCTACACTGATATAACTTAAAGTATCATCTAGATATAATTCTAGATCAATTTATTTCCTTTTATCATCTAGATCATTTATTCACTTTTATTTTTATATTCCAATTCCTTGCTGCATGAGTATAATAAGTGCCCTTTTAATATGAAATTCAGAAGTACCATTTTTATGAAGATTTTTTACAGCTTTTCTGTTAGTTCTTGGTTTATATGATGATTTCAAAGATTTTTATACCGACTTGATTTCAAGGATTTTTATATTACCTATCTTGTTGCAGATAATTTTGTAACTGTTTGAATAAACTTTTAAAAGCAATATTCAGTGCAAATTTTTGGAAAAATGTTATTAAAGAACGGAAGTGGATATAATTTGGATCTTTTGGAAATAGAAAAATTCTTACATTTTTCAGCTACAATGAACAAGGAACAGAAAATCCACTAAAGAAATATAAGCTATTTTTTTACATTATAGACTTTATAGACTTCACAATCTTATATTCAGAAAAATAGATATGTCGGTGGGGGTAGGTTTGATGTTTTACAAAATGATTTTTTGTGCTCTATATGTACTCTGCTGTGCTATGAATTGGAATTCATTCAATTTTTCGGTATTATGTAATAATTCTTTTACAATTTTCAAAATCAAATAATAAATTCACAACATTATATTTGGTTCTAAATTGCATAACCGTAATAAAATGCACCTTTACACTCTAAAAATCTAAAACAAGATCATTAGAAAAATTGAATTTTTATTCTTCATATTCATTCTGTGTTGATGCAGTTGTATAATAATGTTATTTTCAGAAAATCATCTTCTGACTTAACTTTTACTATGATTGTTTCTCCTCTAAATTTTATCAAGAATTTTCTACTGTAATTAACCCAAACTAGTTGATGCATTTTATTATAAATTATTTTCAAATTTTGGACATGTATTGAAATTAGCAGTACCAAAGTCGAAAAAAGGCAAATATTTTAGATTTAGTTTTTGAATGGATTTTATTAGATGATCTGGAAAATTAGAGAAAATGATAACATAGATTCATGGAAGTAAATTTTCTTATTTATTATTAAGTGAAATAAACAGCTTTATTAATTTTTTTTAAAAATGACTTTTTGAGGTGAGGCTTGGCACAAAGATATTTATGAAAGCCATTTTGGAGACATCTTAAATATTCTATGATTTAATTGCATCAGTTCGTTGAAGCATTTTTTTTAAAATATGTAGTGTGAGATGAGATAAAATTTGATTACACATTAAATATTTTTTTTTATCTGAAAAAGTATTATTATATTGTATTGTCACAGAACTATATGCACTCATGTACATCTTAATGAAAAGGTCTTTTATTAATAAATGCTTCGTCTTTTCCTAATTGCCAGAGATAAAAATCCAGTTTCATAGCAATTTCAAGCATACTCTTCTTTTCTCTCAAACAATCTCTGCATTGGATCTTTCTTAAAATTAAAGCTCCTTCACTTCGTTCTTGAGATTTATTTCAGGTTGCCGTGAAAGGGATGTAATTAGGAGAAATACCTTAACCCAGCAAATCTCAATTTGTCTAAATACAACTGTATTCTTCAAACTTGTTCTTGGTGTTATTTAATTAACTCTAAGAGCACAGGACTCGGAGTTATTCTAGGAGTTAATAAATATCATACTTTATATCTTTCGTCATCGCATACTGACTGTATTGAGAGTTAAGATGCAATTGTAAATTTGTGTTCTGAAGAGTCTTAAACAAAGTTTGTTCATAAGCAAAATGATACATTAGGATAAAATGAAACTCTTAAGATTGGTCCTGTTATCGAAAATTTCATTATAAGTATTTAGATATTGTTGTGAATTGCAATTAAATTTTCTTATTTCTTCACGTGTGTTCATTATTAAAAGAAAAATCCAAGAATAAACAGGTGGCCTAGCTTTATGAATGTGAGAATCAAAAGAATGTGACGCAATTGGCTTTTTCTATAGTTATTTTAAAGACAATACTATTTTGCTGCGAAACAAGCACGTTTGCTTATGCTCAGAGCAATGGAATATGCAAGTTATTTTACCCTGGTAACCTACAAAAATTAAATGTTTAATTCATTTACTTAGAAACATAAGATGCAAAAAATGATTTCTTTTGATCGTATCCCGATGACACTTCTAAAAGACCTTGCATCTAAGAAGCACATTTATAATTTTTGTGTGTCATTGTCACATAGGTTTCCAGTAACAAATATTGAAGACGAATTTTTTTCTACAATAATCTTTTTAGGTTATTTACTTACGTACATGTGTATCCGTCATAACAAATATTTCTCAGTTTAAAATTTTTGCTGAATAATTCAATATAAGAACAATGATGTCACTTGAATAAATTAAATAATGTTATTATATCAAATTTGATATTGCCGTCATAAATTAAGACATAAATTGCTTTCGATGCTCACAATTAAGGATGGAATCAATCCTAAATATACGTTTATGCTAAAAATGTTGGAAACTTTAATGAGTTTAAAATAAAAAGTTTATCAGTGGCAGATTTAAAAAATAAATTGATTTTATTGTAAAAGCCAGTGAGGAATAATATCATTCATTCGTAATTTGTAATGTTCTTTTTTTTTGATAGTCTCTAAAAAAAGTCGATTTTCTGACTCTGATTGTGGGAAAAACAGAGACAAGTAAATGAATTCGGTATAAGGTTTGAAACTTGAAACTGTTAATGAAGAAGAAGATAATAATTTTTTCTTTCTATTTTTATAATTGCTATTTCATTTAACTGTATTGAAAGGATCTGTTATAACTATTTATTTAACTATAAAAACCCCAGAAAATATATTATCTTGCCATGTTGTTTTAGCATTAAAATGTTTATCTTTACTTAAATAAGCCATAAGTGAAAGCACATGTCTTCAACAAACAAAAGGTGAACTATTTTGTAATAATGCAGATAACAAAGGTGCAGATTAATTTGAATTTAATCAATGTAGTAACTTTTCAGATCATGTCAATTGAAAATAACGAAAACTTCGAAGAGAAAATGATTTAAAAGCCAGCTGCTGCGAAGACTTCAAATTGTAGATTTATCTCTTATTGGAGATTTTTATTTATATTCGAGGCATTTCAAAGAAAATTATTTTCCTTTACACATAAAATTATAGAATAAATTCGGTTATCCAAATATTGTCAATGCCAAAACTGAACATAAATATCAAGATAATTTTTGATAATTTATTTAGTAATACTTACACGTTTAAATAAGCAGTATAATAACGATTACATACTCTGTTTTTTGAGTGCAAAAATTCTTTTTCCGTTCACTACTTAAAGTATATTTAAAATCTTCCAAACGCCAGTTGCTATCCTCTACGGTTGAAAGGGAAGCTTTTAACAGAAATGGATCGGATTTTTTTTTTTTGTATTTGATGCTAAGTCTAATATTTTATGTTTTTTATTAGATGTGGAGTATATAACACGTTTAAGAACCAATTGTCGACATTTGAACAAGACTTGAAATATGTAAAATTTCGATTCAGTCCTTTAGAGGTTAAAATGGATGTTATCGAATATAAAACATGTATGAGGAATGTAATATGTAAATTGCTGAAAATATAGCTGTTTAGATGGTTTATTCTATTTAATAACATGTTTAATAAAATTCAAGCCATGTTTTTGCGTGTGTTTGCTGTGAAATTTATCATAAGTATTTAACAAGCTTAACCCAATGTTTTAATTTTAAAATCAGTGTGAAAGGCATCGAGACTACAAATGCTAAAATATTTATTATTTCACTTTCTGAAACAATGTTATAAATGTTAAGCCTTCTTATAAGGAATTAGTTTTAAATATTTTGAATATAAATTTTTTTCGTCATATAGAGTGTTATCTTGAATCAAGTTAATTTTTTAATCAAATCTGTTAATTAAAATTCTTATAATTTTAAATTTGAGCTGATTTTTTTAATTTTAAATTTTGTGTATATTTTTTAAGCATTAAAGTATAATTTTAGTTTAATTGCGTTTTATTTATTTGACAATACTGCTTTAAAATAAATTTTAAAATCTTTTAAAACAATTTTCAGAAACTGATCTTCAGTATTCTTTAAGTCCTATAATGATATATTCAATTATTTCTAATCCTCTGGTATATTTATATTCACCTATTTTTTTTACTCATATTAAGGAATTGTATCTCAATTTATTGAAGATACTTTGTTCTGATTCTAACCTAAACAGAAAATTAACTGAAATATAGTCGATCAATATAATAGAAAAAACATTTATTGGACATTAAAAAGTGTTTATCATATGTACTATACGTGAGTAAAGCCCATTCTTACATCCAAGCACCATTGAGATTTTGATTTATTGGTCTATAAAGTTTATGACTTCACTATGCAAAAGAAAAGAAAGGAGGCTTTTCCTTTAGTGTCACTCGCAGAATACCCGGAATTACTTGATTTTTTTGTCTTTTCAGTATCTCACAGAAGAGAAGAGAAGAAAAGTATCATATCATGCAGTATCTTGCATATAAACAGTATCATATCATGCAATTTACATATTTACCTATTTTAATTTTTACTTATTTAACACACTATTTTAATTTGGACATTGATAAATATATATCGGATGTTTCGCAAAAATTGTTCTACAAATAATTATGTATTTCTGAAAACAGTATGAAGTCTAAATTTTATACAGTCCTTTGGTCCTGAAGAATTATATTCAACGAAATATTCTCCAACCTTTGAATTCCATACTGGGAGGCATGATTTTTTTGCACAAGTAGAAGCGACGAGCACAGCACAGAATGACACAAAACGAATTGAGAAAAAACTTAAAGAGAGGGAAAATATTTTTCACAGTGCTTATATACTGTCAGATTTCGATAGGAATTTCCTACATATGTCGACAACAGACAAGGGAGTCATAGGGATCTTTTAGAAGAATTAGTTTCGGTCAGCAATTTTTTATCCCTTCACTCGGAGTGTGGGAACTTGTCGGTTTTTAGCCGATTCAGCAATTGTAAATTTAGAACTTGTGTTGAATTAATTAAATAGAAAGGTGGAATGGGATCAGGAAACAAAAACATATTTTAGAATGAAGTTAATATGGGTTAAATTAAGCCACAAGTTAGGAAATTACCCGCACAGCGTTGCCCCTGGCATAACATCTAAGAGGAAAAATTAGCTTTAAAGTATAGCCTCCATCCGATATGACATGGGAATGAGACGCCGGATCAAGAAGAGATTTAGAAATCATCAAAACTACAAAACTATTTTTTGTAGCACACATTCAGAAAAGTTTAGGGCTAAGCATTCTTTTACAGTCATTTGGCGCCTTGCGAGGTTGGTAATTTTTCGATGGCGCTTTGTTTGGGGTTACAGGACCCCAATGTGTGTGTGTGTTTGAGTGTGTATGTCTGTGTGTGAGTGTGTATGTCTATGTGTGAGATGTGAGTGTGTG
>JAPMOR010045270.1:0-17983 GCA_026543865.1 Argiope aurantia | reverse complement strand
TGTCTGTGTGTGAGTGTGTATGTCTATGTGTGAGATGTGAGTGTGTGTGTCTGTGTGTGAGTGTGTGTAACATAATGAAAGAATAACGATCGGTAAGGAATCAATTTATTACCGCAATTTATTTGGAGTTAACTTGTTTTGAATTCTTATATCCGTTTCAATGTTATTTTTGAATTGACCTACACCTTCTTGATTATTATTAAAATGTTATTTGTTTTGGGGGACTTGAAATAATGTATAATATAAATTAAATCATATTTTCGATATGAAAAAAATTTCTTAGTCTGAAAAAGTTATCTTACTATATTTCTCAATTACTCGTTTCATTATCTTTAATTCGTTTTTGATAATATTTGTTTATGTCCGATAATTGAATCTGTAGGGCACTTCTATAGGACTAGCTGATTTATCCGATGATGCCAAACATGAATATATTTTCATGTCTACTATAAAAAAGTATTTTAATGTAAAATATTATAATGAGTAGAATCCTCCTATCATGTGAAAGGATTTTTCCTTTAGAATGAAGATTTCTGTTGAACCAAGTGACTTTAAAACTTCATAAATTCTAAGCTATATATGCATTTTAGAGGACTACAGAATATACAGAGGACATTATATGTATTTATTATAACTTACCCGGACATGATATTTATATTGCGCAGAATATAGCTTCCTCCTAGCTCTTTTAAAGGATCATGAATATTCTCCAATGTACTGAAGATTTTCAACCAAAACTTTGGCAGTGGGAAATATAATTTGGTAATATGTAACTGAAAAAGAAATTAACTTCACATATTAGATCCAAAGTAAATTTTAATCATCAAAAATGAATTATTTAATTGATTAAGACAACACTTTCATCAAAGCCTATCTTCACAGCATTATGATTCACCGTAATTTTGTGATAAATGAAAAAACAAATCTTGAATATCTATACTTATAATAAAGCTCAATATGTGTGTGTGTGTGTGTGTATGTTAGCGCTCTACAGGCCAGACCATTCCACCTACAGCTACCAAATTTGTCACGTGTATACCTTGGAGGCCGGGAATGTGCACCTGGGGGGTAGTTTTTCGAATTTTTAACTAGAATTTTATTTATTTAAAAATTAAGCGAAATTTTGACGTGTTTCTGCTATAACTACCGAAAATATTACCGCACAAAAATGATTTTTACATGAAGTTAAAGATCAAAAATTTATCTTTTAAATGATACTAATGTTTTAATCTTAAATTTAAATTTCTATTTTTAATGAATTTTTAAATAAATATTTTAACTATGTTTTTCAATAATTTTTTTCGTAAAAAATAAAAATTAAGATTAAGCACATTTCGCATTCATGGAAAAAAATTATCTTTTTTCAAAGTGTTGCCATCACATTGATTAAAGCCCCAATTAAAAATAAATTAAATCTTTTTGGAAATGAAATCTGCAAAAATATAATTTTTTTCACGTGTCTGTAGGAAATGAAACAAATATGAAATATTATTTTTTCTAAAAAATAAATTCAAGAAAAATTATTTTATCATCTTTTACACTCTCTATACTGGGTGTTTATTTAGTCCCGGACCCATTTTGATGTTTAATGACTCATAAAATAATGAAGATATAAACAAACTTATGGCATTTATTGATGGAATAACTCATATATTTTCCTTTTCAGGTTTGAATATATTTACTTATGTAAATATCGTCTGCGCGTTTGGTTAATTTCAGATAATTTCATTTTCCAGTCTAAATATCTGTACTTTTCTAAATATCGTCTGCTTATTAATTGCATTTTTCTCTCTTTTATTTTTGGCAACTATTGAAATGTTATGTTTACTTTAAATGTATTTGATCTATGTAGTACTTTTGTATGTGATGTTTTATTCGAGCGGATATTAAGTAGAATGCATACACCACAAGAGAAAGCAAAGATTTTATGGTGGTCATAGAGTTAATTTCCAATCAACTGAATCCCTGCCTTTTAAGAGTGAATTTCCAAGCACTTAAACTGACTGATTTATGAAAATTTGTATATCACTATTCAATAAAAAGGATAATTTAAGATTTTCCATCGAATTTTTCAAAGAAAATACGCCAATCAGCGCGCAGGATTCTCAAGATTAATTGGCCTAAGATTATGAAAATGTTGAGTTTTTCTAAATTTTTAACATTCAAAACTTCATAAATAAATCTTAGTTGACTGTGGAAAATAGAAATATTCATTCATTTATTTCAAATTTATTGTGTTCAGAATATTTCTCAGAATATGATACCTTACTGCATTAAATTTAGACTTCATAATTTTTGAAATATATTTATAAGCAGGAAAAAAAATATTATTATTGATTTCATTTCAATCCTTTTGAAAGCAAAACTAAAAACTGAATTTTATGCTGAATCTCAAAAATGTTTTTGAATTATTGCTTGAGATTTTGCATAAATTATGAAAAATATTTTGTAGTTCACATAAGATTAAATACCGAGCGATTTTGTTTGCAATACTCACATTCAATAATAATAATAATGAATAAATAACAATAAAGATGATAAATAAAATAAAACGCTTGGTTTTATTAAAAATATCTTAATATTAATTGCAATTTCATCATTTACATTTTAAATTAAAGTTGAAGTTTTGCCGGAAATGACAACCAATTAGCAAAATATATATAGTAAATTGAACGAACCGATCTAAACAATATAAGTTTGGTATGGCTATCAAAATTTGAAGATTAAAAATGTTTTGTTTGAGAATCCTTTAAGAGACCAGTTACTTAAAATATTTAACTGAAAATTGTAGCGAGCGGTAATACTAGCGAACCGGCTGGTCGCCAAAGGCGGCTAATATATATATAAAAAAGAAATTTCTGCAGTTTGGATAGGTATTGAGTACAAACTATTACTATCGATTATTTATATTTCAATTTATTTATATTTTTATATATCGTTAATAAGAAATATAGCTGAGACATAAAAATGAAAGATATAAATTCCGTAATTATTTGGTTGAGTTTTTTGGATACAGGAGAGTTATTTTTTCATTGGGACATATAATAAAGATAACAACTATTATTTTTAGGTTTTTGATGGGCTTTTTATTCACAATTGGTATGATAGGTATGTCTTTCCTTAAATTTATATCATTTTTAGCAAAGCATTCGGCAGTTTGTTTAGAATATGTCACTCAATAATCTCTCTATAAAATACATCCCTGTAATCATGCATTTTAAATTTTAATAAAAATGGAAAATATCGTCTTTTTCATGTCAGTTTGATGAACCGTTCTAATATTTCTTTTGATATTTCTATCTTAATGGTAATCCTTCGTAAAATCTTTATAAGGTTGATTGGTTCATGATGAAAATAATACATACTGTCTTTTTCGCCCATTATTGCAGAAAATGGAAACATAAAATAACGAACAAAGAAATGTTTTGATACTTCATAAAAGATAGATCAGATATGATTAATACTTGATACAAGATTATACCATTTCATTTTTCAATTTGACAGTACATTTCAAAATTTAGACAATAATTTGTTTTCAAATTATATCAATTATTTTAAAACATAATATTTGATGATGATGTCGTGTCCGCGTTACCACGGAAAGAGAATGTAGTAGCTTCTGAGCGTAAAAACCCCTGAACACCTGAGGAAAGTAATCTGATTTTTAGCTTAAGAAGCTCGCACACATTCACTTGCACAACCCCTTTTTACAGGAGGGCACATTCACACACCTCCCAGATAGAACACAAATGAAGAACAGCCATGCCCGAACCGGGATTCGAACCCGGGACGTCTAGATCACGAGGAAGATGCGCTACCCCTATGTCAGGACGCCGGTAAAGCATAGCATTTATTTCCATTTATATTATTTTTTTCGTGCATCGAAAAGCTTTTATAAGATCTAGGAACTTTCGATAAAATTTTGTATTGTGGTGTTTTAGTTAATCGGAAACATTAATTTCCTTTTTTTAATTAGAAATATTCAGTTTAATGTTAAGGTAAATATTAAATTCTTAAGAATAAAAAAATCAGTTTTCCAAAAAAGCAAAAGAAACAAAAATTTATTTGAGTTGAAACAACCAAAGGAAGATTTTTTAAATAAATATATAAAATAAATTTAGACAGATTTTAAAAATAAAAATTGCATAAAAGTCTGTTATTTTTTTTGAAATTGTAAGAAAAATATCATCTAACTAAGTAAAAAGCAAAATTTAATTTCTGACCTCTGCTGAGATTCACAATAAATTATTTTACATTTAATCACAATTTAATTAAGAAAGGCCTGTTAAATGTAGTTTTATCATCATTCAATGAAGGCTAAATTTAAAAGTTCGACACATTTGTTAAAAATATTCAGGGTAGATAATACAACTTGAGTTTTATTGTACGATTATAATAATGAAATTTAGAAGGACAAATACGGATAATAAAGTAAAATATGGTCATCATAAGCTTCCAAATAAATAGTTTCAAACTCTAAATATTAAATTCAAAATTCTTATCATGTTTTGCGCACAGTATTAAAGCACAATTTTATTTAATACTAGATAGTTCATTAAAAAATTTATATCTTATATATATATATATATATATATATATATATATATATATATTTAAGAAAGTTGCTTAAATTCACTAATAAAATAGTACATTTTCTGATACATAGTAATTTCTCTTTGCTTTTAGTGCCCAATTTTTCTACTGGCAATTTGTGACTTAATAAAATACTTTGAATTATAAAGTTTATATGCACTGGGGAAGATTGAACAACTCTTTCTGTTGAATATAAAATACAATTCAAGTTTTTTATATGTACAGCTGCAGCGAATTATTATACAGATGCGTATTGCTATGTAAGCGTATTATTCTGCATCCAGCAACTCGAAGAGCAAAACCATATGTACTGCCACTAGAAAAATTGATAAATTGTTATATCATAATGATTGTTAAGGTATCAAAAAGTAAACTTGCTTTGTAAAAAATAAAAATAAAAATACAGGTCGAATCGCTTATCTGAAAACATGATGCTTCTATGGCCTGCTTTATCTATTTTTAATTGACATATAACATTTATTTTTAATAAATTAATTATTTTTATTTTCTGCAATTATAAAACAAAGTTTATTTAAAATCCTTTAAATTCTTACGTGTGAAAACCTAATAATGAAAACTATGAAAAATATTATTTCATATATGCAATGAATTGGTATACTAGAAAAGACATTTTATTTTATAAAATTAAAATATTGCGAAAATGTGTATTTTTGTACAGTTATACGCTCTAAATCTAAAAACCAAATGGAGATAAATTCTAACATACTGACATACAGTTAAAAATCTAATTTGAAATTTTGAAAACCCTTTCCAAATAAAGAATTAAATAAATAGTTAATTATTTAACATTTCAAAGGCACCTCTCCTAGATACATATTTACAAAAAATAAAAAGATTATTTATTTAATAAGATTATAAAATAAAAGAAAATAAAAGATTATTAAATTTTGGTCATTTTATGTTCAGAGAAATGCTATCAGAAATATTTTTGGGTCATACGTGTGATATGACTTGATGAACAGTTAGTTTGAAAATAATATAGTAATATTATATAGAAAATTATGATATCCGTTTCCTCCCAAATAAAACATAGAAAATAAATTTTCAACTTTAATCATCCGGAAGCCACTTATAATTAGCTTAAGACTCAGATTATTCAGTTCCTTTAATAAAAAGTTAAAGTCAAAACAATTTTTAGATTCATTTTGTTGTAAGTAAATTTTTAGTTAATTTTTTTCCTTTCATTTTAAACCATGTAAAACAGTAGTGAGCTATGAATAAAGTTACGCAGTAGCATTATACATTGAAAGTCCTACATCGTATCGCCTTCGTGGATCCTAAAGGTTTTAATGCTGTACTGCCCTTTCTCCCTAAACAGAAAATTGATAAAACATTCATTGGCATTAAGTTTATGTCTCAAAAAAGGAAGGCATCTCAACCTATCCTACTGAAAATCCAATAAAACAACTAAAGGTTATCAGCAATAAACCAAGTAAAACAGTAGTGAGATATGAATTAAATTGCGTGATGACATAATAGAAAATTAATAGGACATTCATGGGAATTGAATTTCTTTCTCAAAAAAGGAAATTATTTCAATTCAACCTTCTGAAAATCTAGTTAAACAACTTAAATGTTATCAGCAATATATCTTGCATTCCCCGAGAGAGGATTTTTATATGCATTTCTGTAATGCTGAAAGATTACATCAATTCTTTCGAGACAACGTTATTTCCATCCTTTTTTTTCTTCAGCTGACTTAGTCAAGACATCTTGTGCTTGTCTTTCTCCCATTTATCTCCAGTGTGTTCGCAAATCCCCGAATAATCAATCATTCTAAAACCTCTAGACATACAGGAATGTAATGAAAACACAACTCGAGGTTCAAGTGTTTGTTTTCCGCTAATGTGATGAAGGTGGCTATCACCAAGAATTAAGATGAATTCAAATGATATTTATATCATTTATATATGTAATAAATTTCAGTAAAAGTTATACTGTTTTGATTAACTCTTTAACTGTTTTCGAAGAATATACTCGTTATAGAAAAAATACAGCATTTTGCGTTATGACGAGTTTATTTATTGACAATTATTACATTTATATAATAATTAATTGCTTGATTATTATATTTTAATTAATAATTTTTTATATTTATATAATATATATATATATGTTTATGAAAATTTAGATACGCATTTTCAAAGAAGGCGAAACAGTTAACTGGTTAAGAGTGCATTTCAGACATTTAAAAGTGCATGTTTTTTTTTTTACCCGCAGAGAATTTGATATAATTTTTTATGATTACATAGAGAATGTGCATCAATTTTTAAGATTATTTTACTACAGAGTATATTTTCCAGATGATTCTAACAGGCTAAAGTGCCATCGTTCAACAAATCATGCGCAAAAGAGATTCATTTGCCAAATGCGCTATATGTCGAATAAATTTTAGAATTTCTTCCCCATTTTGCAGGAGGAAAAAGAATATGGAACACTGCGCAACGTACTGAAACGCTATGCGGGATATTAAATGTCAGGAATGGATAGAATATTAGCTGATTATGATAGCAGGTAATTTGTTTGCAATGGAAATAAAAATAAAGTAAAAGCATTAAAAAAGAAATTAAGATACCTTTTTTTATTTATTTTATCAGAAGCATTTGAATGAACCCCTTCTCACCTTAATTACGAACTTTTTAATATATAAATAGGCTTGCTACTGGGCATTTAAGGCTTTCAGTTTTTTAACTGTTTCTTACTGATACTTACTATCTATACTTAAAAAATTTGATAATCATTCTGTGCCAAAAACGTTGAAAATCATTTAATAAACAGGTTTCAAAAATCAGGTTTTTTGAGCAGATACAATGGGAAATCGCATGATTAACTACAAAACAGTAATCTGATTAAATCTTAAAAAATGTATGTATTGATTCTATTTTCATGTGAGAACATGATGTTGTTTTTGTTAGGAGGCTTTGAAGCTCTAAATCGCGTAGGCAATGAATATTGAATCTCGAAATCGAGTAGGCAATGAACATTGAAACTCGAAATTGCGTAAGCAATTACTAAAGCATAAATTGCAATTTTCATCATTATCTTTTAATCGCATTTATTTTTTTCTTTCTTTTACTAGTATTGCATTATTATTATGTATGTTTCTTTTAAAGCAGATGCGTTTTTAAAAGTTTGATCTGCTTTTACTAGTATTGCTTAGTTATTGCGTATGCTTCTTTGGCAGCAGACGCGTTTCTAAAAGGTTGACGTAGAACTATGACATCATAATTATTATTTGCATGGAATGTAATTTTTTTCGGAGGAAATTAAATAATTTAATTTTTATAATATGTTAAAAAAAACTCCACTCGCGTTTAATAAGAGTTTTGATAAAAGTATTTTCTTTTTAACCCAATGGGGAAATATCACTTCATTCATATTTAAGTGGGAAACATTGAACGATTTGATTCCTGTTCTAAGATTAATCCATTATGGAGCTGTTTCATGATCTCAAAAATTAGAAAATAGCAGTTTGTGTTTACAAAAATACTGTTTTCATAAAAAATTCTGTATAAGTAATATGTTTAAAACTTTATTGGTAAATAGTTTATTATTTGGAAATTGCATTGCGACGGAAATGCTCGCTATTCAGCTTCTGAACTTAGCATTCCTTTTTGTGAGAACATGATGTTGTTTTGGTTAGGGAGTTTTAAAGCTCGAAATCGCGTAGACAATGAATAAAGCATAAATGGCAATTTTCATTTTCAATTTTTTCTTGGCTGGCAAAAAGTTTTAGAGATCTCTTAAACCGGTTAATGACTTAAATTAATTAGGAAAAATAATTAAAAAAATAATAATGTTCTCACATGATAACTTGAAATTTGTGATCGTACATTTCATTTTTTATCTTCTTTTATATTCATTTCATTAGAAAATTCTTATATTATGTCTAAAACGATTCTATCTTTCATATTACTTTCATAAGGAAATTATTATATTGCTTCTATATTGATGTCATCTTTCATACTCACTTCACAAGAAAATTCTTATATTACGTCTATATTAATTCTATCTTTCATATTCATTTCATAAGAAAATTCTTACATTGCGTCTATCTTAATTCTATCTGTCATATTCATTTCATAAGGAAATTCTTATATTGCTTCTATATTGATGTCATCTTTCATATTCATTTCACAAGAAAATTCTTATATTACATCTATATTAATTCTATCTTTCATACTTACTTCACAAGAAAATTCTTATATTACGTCTATATTAATTCTATCTTTCATATTCATTTCATAAGAAAATTCTTACATTGCGTCTATCTTAATTATATCTGTCATATTCATTTCATAAGGAAATTCTTATATTATGTAATAAATATAATTTAAGCTGTGGTCGCTAATTTTTTCCAAATATTTTTGTAATAACAATTTTATAACTTATTTTTTGAATTATGGTATTTAAAAAATAATATTTATAAAATATGTACACTCATATTTTAATGACATTTGGATAAATTGAATTTTTTTTGTTATGAATGCACAAACCTTTTAAAATATACTTCCAAACATTTATCTTTCCATTTTTATTCCACAAAAATCAATAATTTACTAAGTGTCTGGGAAACTTCATCGTGCAAAAAGAAGTTAGTTTTCAGAGTGAAAATATCAAGAAAATAATTCACTGTCTATCGTTATATAAAACAAAATCTCAATTTCCTCAGTGGATCAATTTAGTTTCTTTTGCCCTTTTTAGTTAAAAATTGTTGTTGCGAGAACAAACTTTTAAATTTGCTAAAGTAAATCTTACTTTTAGCTTTGCATAAAAGAAAGACTCTGTTTAAAAATTGCTTACACTTTTTTTTAAAAAAATTGATCTTCTTGATGGGGCATTATTTCCTGTCTGGCAGTGAACAAGATCCACAGTTCTTCTGTTGTTTTCGAAAGACGATGACTCTGAATTTGCCTTTACATTGTGTTTAAACGAACTCATGGAAAAACAATGAAATTATGCATGCTTCAAAGTTTCAAAAGAAGTTTCGTTAGAATGCTTCAATGTTTTATGAAGTGTTTCGATCACACTTGTTCCTATTCCTGCAATCTTTGGTGATCATTAAACTTTGTTCTAAGAAAATTCTAAAATGATAATAAAATGAAATCAAAAAGTAATTTTGGATTAAGTAGATATGTTGCTCTAAGTATTTGTTTGGTTTTTGAAGTATCATTTTGTAAAATTCGATCATCAACTAGAACAAAATACCCCAAAAACCTTTCATCATTCACATTGAATAGTTGTTTTAGGTTTGTTCGATTTAGTTATATTAACATAGTATTCGGTAACAAAATTAGGGCAATTTTGAGACAGATATCGTAACATTTAAATCCAATTCAAATGACACTTGAAATAACCCATTTCACCAAACTTCTACACCAAGCCAATAGAAAAATTTTGGCCTCCGATGTTAGATTTTATGTGCGGTATCAGCATATATGGTACATTTTTAGTGAAATTGGATTTCGAATGTGGAATCTTCCGCCCCCAAAAGCAATCTTACTATTAGGCAGGAAGATCACACTTAGATTCCCAGAAGAAATAAATTAGACAATTTTTAATACCTATTTTGAGGCATGGCTGAACATTCTTAATGATTCATGGATCAGTGGTCTTTAGATTCTTCTTATTTCAAAAGGAATCTGATATATAACATTAAATTTATTAATATCTGCAAAATGATAATCATCACTTTCTGAATTCAATATTTCATTAGAACCATACATTTTGATATCGACCAACTTTTTTTTATAAAACATCACAACATCCCATTCTGAGCATAAGTGTTGAAATAACTATTCGGGTGTTTTACACAAATTGAAATTAGCAGAAAAGTAATATCATGAAAAGTAATATCATTTGTTTTAATTCTTCTGGAAAATCTAAATCTTACACAAAATGCATTACAACGAATAATAATGAAACGGAGGGATTTGTATTTAAATATTGTTATGGAAATTCAGGGTCTATTTTGCGATTTGTTGGTCAATGAAGGAACAATCCTTTAGTAACGAAAGACTATTTTTATTAACACTAATACAAAGACAACAAATACAAAACCCAGACAAACACAGGCAACACATAGTAGCGCACTACAATGAATAGTAGCCCACAAGTTACAATCGGTAGTAATAATAAGCACATCACGTAAAGCAGCCTGTCAGAATTCAGGAGGAGGAGGTAATCTTCGTAGATACTCTCTACTCTCTCTCCAGACGCCTGCAATTCTCCGCTGTCTCCTCGCTTTAGCTGTATCCAATTGTCGGCACACTACTACACGACTGGCTACTCCATACACGACTCGATACTGCTTCTATAATAAACACGAGGACTCGACACACAGCTCAATTCAGCAAATGCTTGCGCTCTACACAACGCTTGCGCTTCGCCGAATTGTTCCAACTTTTTGTTGTTCACTCTTTCCGTGATTCGTTTCATAACTCGATACATTACTGACTCCAGCTTGAGACTTACGGTCTTTTATAATTTCCAGAGACGGGCAGAGAAGGTTCTGGAATAATCAGGCATATCTCGGTTCCTATTGGCTCCATCCCAAAGCTCATTGCAAAACGTTCGCCAAGTTTGTCGCCAAGACCTGAGATCGCTGACTCTGCACACAATCAGCATCTAATAGAGCTGATCGTAAAACGGTCTTTCCAGTGATAAATCTAATCATGCTGGGAAGCAACATTGCAGATTTGTAGCAATATAAATAATAAATATATGTTTATATATATCGATGGATGTAAATTTATTACAGTTACGGATGCAATTGTTCTTTATATATTTTTACACTTTATTTATTTTTATTTATTATTTTTATTATAATTATTGATTAGTTTTATTAATTTATTTATTTATTAATTTATCTATTTACTAATCATTATTTTTATTATTTATTTTTTACTTATTACTTTCTTTATTATTTTTAACTTATTTATTATTTATCAATATTATTATTATTACTTATTTGTTATATATTTATTTATTTCATTATTATCTTTTTATTTATTCTTATTGCAATTTAATTCTTTTAACAATTTGTTTTATCTTTTATTTAAGTTGATTCATACAACTGTGGGATTAACAATCGGATGGAAACTTTAACTGGAGAAGTACAGGCACACACATCATTACTCTAGTTTTCTCATGACTTCTACTCAATATTTGGCTCAGTTGTATGGATTTAACATACAGCTTCTCATTTCGTGTACATTTTCATGAAGTCTTAATGCCTGACTTTTTTCAATATTATAATTATTAGAGAAATTTATTTAAATTTTGTCCTCAGAATACTAACCGAACTTCTGATTTTAGTTATGCTGTAAAATTGCATAGACTTTTAAATGAAGCAAGTAGTGATTTCAGTAATGAGGCGAATTCCATAAAGGATTAATTTTTAACGAAAGCTTCTTATTGACAAATTCCGAATTATCTGCATTTGACGATGGAAAAAATTAATAAGAAAGTGAGCCATATTTATCTAAAAATTATTATTACGTTAGAAATCATTTTATATGTCAGTTGTTGAACGAAATTCTGTATATCCTTGTAAAAAGAGGTGGTTTTTATTATTATTTTCTACAAATTACTGGTTATAGGTTTTGACAATTCATAGATTTAAAATCAAAGTCAATCTTAAATCCTGTCATCAAAAAAGAAAAGATATTTTGAAGCCAGAGCAAGAGAAATAATTATCCCCAAAATAAAGAGATGAAGAATTGTGCATGATATTGAAACGAATTTTTGGAAGTGATGCAGAGTTCCAAAAAAAGATTGAAAAAATCTAATTTGGAACCCAAAAACAAGTTTTTTTTTGTTTTTTTTAACTAATGAAGAAAAGGAGATCTGCATATTGATACATATATATTAATGGCTTTAAGTATCTGCGTGAGAATCTGTAGTAAAATAATCAAATATAAAAGCAAGTCAATTTTACTCAACGTTATTATTTTTTTTATTTTTTAAAAGATTTCTAATTTGTAGATTCATTTACCCTCTTTCTACATTTATATAAAATAATAATAAGTATGATAAAATAACTAAGATGGATATGTTTTTAAGATTATTTTAATTGTAATATATACTCCGAGAAAAATGTATGTTGCAAAAAAAAATTAGTTCTTATTTTTATATTGATAGTAAACTTCTTTAATATAATTTTTTTATTTATAATAAAAAAGCTTTACAGAATATACAAGTAGAGTCCCATGGTGGTATTTTTATCAGAAAATTTTCTTTTTATTCTTAAAAATGCGTTATCTTATTTCGCACATTTCTAGTTAAATCAAAAATTTTCAATTCCCCAGTTAATGATAGAAATTCGGTATATATATATGGCAACACGAGTTATTTTTAGAGAAGTATATAAAATTTCCTGCTTTTCAATTTAAGAGCTAATAATATCGCACAAGTTTGTTATGTCAGCTTTTAAATTCCCCATTCTTTGTTTTTTATAGTGAAATATGATGAAACCTATGTTTTTCTTTTTATTTCTAAAATCACGTCTCCCTCCGGTGGTTAGTAAAAAAAAAAAAAAAAAAAAAAAAAAAGCTTTTACTTTGAAAAAAGGCGTTTAATATTTCAAGTTTCTAGTATAATATTTTACATTCGTTGAAAATAGAGATGCAGTTGGAAACGGGGAAAAAATTGTTGGCTTCTTCGTTTCAGTTCTTTTTATTTGAAAGTAAATAAATTTTTTGAAATAAATAAATCTAGTTTCCTAGTATTAGTTCTTTATTTCCAAATCATATGAATTCTGTTTCCTCTTTAAGGTAGAGAGCTCATTTGATCTCTTTCATGTATGCTTTTAACGAGGAGTTCACAATTTTGAAATCTGAAAGCTATGTTAATGAAAAAAGTTTTCTTAACTTGATGACTTCAGTAAAATGTTTAAAAACTAAATATAGAAAAAAAAATCTTTTTAAATTCAACAGTAGCATATTACAAACACCTATTTTAATTTCATGAGTATATTTTATCTTACATATTAGAAAATTCATCTACATTTTTAATGATAAATATATAATACTTATAGAACAAGCAAATTCAGAATCGAAACTATTTTTGATCAATATTTTAGAAAAAAAACAAAGTTGTTATATATATGCAAAGTTCATTCATGTATTTAAATATATATGCAAAGTTCATTCATGTGTTTAAATATATATGCAAAGTTCAATCATGTATTTAAATATATATGCAAAGTTCATTCATGTATTTAAATATATATGCAAAGTTCATTCATGTATTTAAATATATATCCAAAGCTCAATTATACAATTATGTACAAAGCTCAATTATGTATGGAAATCATAAATGATTCCCAAGATATTGAATAGAAAAAGAAAGACGATGACATTGAAGTAAAAAGGAAGAGCTTGGAACCTTCAAGTGTTGCATTTTTGCTGGATAACATACGACATTACGATCAAAATGCTAAATGGATATTTTTAATACTCCCCAAATTACATTTAAATAGTGCGGTATAGAATCAATCAGTACAGTGTATTTTTCTATTCAAATCGGCACAGAAATATTTGTACACTGTATTTCTCCAAACTGAATTTTTTCAATTATAAATAGTATTTCCATGCGAAATATTGCAAATGGATTTATTGTTCAAAGTTTTAACTGCTTTAGATAGCAAAAGTCGCAAGCCATAGATTAATAGATGATAGAATTGCATTGAAATGTAACATCTACACTATATATTAAAGGGAGAACAGAAATTGCTCTTATTATTTATTACCGGATGGAAATTGTCAAGAGTTGTTAAACATATCATTACAAAAACATATAAACATTCATTCAATGTTTCGCTAAATAGTTGAATTCCCAAATCTTATAGAAATGCTTTGAAAATGTTTCGTCGCGTTCCCTCTAAACTCCATTCAGTAAGAATAAACAATATTTAATAGAAATTAAGATGTCAAACAGAAAATTTATGTACTGCAAAATTAAGCTCAACCGCTGCTTAATATATAATTATTATAACTTAATTATAGACATTGATAACCATATCCACCAAAATATCATGGTTCAAAAAGCAGTTTTTGTATTATCTTAACATTCCGCACACAAATTATTTCGAACTCCAAATTATTGGCACACTTTCTGAATCAACTATTTTTTTCTTATCTAGGCTTATATGATTATATACATCTTTAATTTTCTTATATAATAGGATTAAAAGTTAAATAAATACATGATGCACACGTAAAACGACTATTCTTTATTCTTAAAATAGAAGAAAAAATTTGGAGCTCAGAAAAGAGGCTAATTTCTCAACAATTTTTTTTCTTTGCAAAAAACACATACGTCGTTTTAGCCATAGTAGGTTCTAATAAATAAAAAAAAAATTATAAAATATAAGTTCACTGAGGAGTTTGTTTCATTTTTGAAGAATAAAGCATTTTTAGAAAGTAAAGGATATTACAGAAATATCTTATACATGTTTCAAAAACTGAAATCAGATAAATGAATACAAAACATAAAAAAATAGTTTAAAATGTCACGGGATAAAGTATGGGAACTTACTATAATATCAAAATTGAGAAAAACGTATACAAATTTTCCATTGATGAAAGAGATCGAATTCAAGATAGATATTTTATTTGTTACAATATTCATTACCTCTCATCTGTGTTTCAATCCGTGTTTCACATATATTCTCACAGTTCTAGCATTTGTTTCATTCACAAATTGTTAGCATTCCGTGCAAGTAATCGTTTTCAGCTCTGCCGTAAAGACCGCAGCATGCAAGTTTTGCTTTTGCTTTGATATCAGTTTCTTGGGGTGGTTTATGTAAGGGCAACGATTTCTATATGCAACCATTCTTACCAAGATAAATAAATGTTGTACATATTCTTTATATTTATGCAAGTTGATGTTTTTAATGCCATAACAGTCGGTACCTTTAAGAAAATCATCTATGGTTTGGAGAGATATTTTTTCCTTCGAATCTAGCTGATACTGTGTAATTATGACTCCTTGTATTCAAGAGATCATAATATACTATCACTAGTGTTCTGTGCATACAGCATTAAGATCGTGTGAATTGTTTTATTATTTTCTTAAATTTATTTGAAATTTATGCAGCATAACCAATATGCAGAAAGTATATTTTAAACATAAAAAGTGTAAATAGAAAACATAACAAAAATTAAGAGTAACAATGTAAAAATCCAATATACAAAATTTTTTTAAACAATTTAAATAGTTATGCAGAAAAGTATGCTTTTAGGATTCAGAATTATTTGTAATTAATGTCAAACGTCATTCATGACAGACAGATTTCAAGCCGAATGGATATTGTGCAATGTTTTTAAAAGAATAATTGAATTGAATAAAGTGAATTTGAACCTAACAGGATTGGTTTTTCTCAATTTTGAATTATTGACTATAGAATTTTTAACATAGCGATGAAATTTCTTGAAATCCTAATATTGACATTCTATATCTTCTTCAATGTTTGTTTAAAGTAAAACAGATTGGTAAAACAGATAAAAGCATTCTACAAGAATTTATTTCTTCACCATACATTGCGCAACTGCCTTCAAAGGAAAACGTCATCACGGATAGTTTTCTGTTGTTTCAAGTACTTTATTTAACCCTGACATCGCCTTTTCTTTGAAGAAACTTGAAATAACTATCGAAAATATGTTTAGGTATCCTTTTTAAACTTCATGAAAGTCAATTTTCTTCATGAACGTAGCATGATGTAAGAAACTGTGATATGTGCTATAATAATATTCGATAATCTTTCTTCTGAGGCTTTACAAAAACACACACTATATTGTAAGAGTTTTAGTTTTTACAGCATATTATTTTGAATCAGATTATATAAGATAATACAATGAATTCTTGTAATTCTATGGATTTAAATTTTAAGCATTGGTCTCATTTCAACAACAAGAATATATATTTATATTAGTGATTTTTATTGCACTTCTTTATGTTTATAATGATTTTTATTTGCATTTAATTTTAGATCATTATTGCTTTGGTAAAAAACTATTTACACTCATAAAAATTAAATTGAATG
The DNA here is from genome assembly GCA_026543865.1 of Argiope aurantia. Lineage (NCBI taxonomy): Eukaryota > Metazoa > Arthropoda > Arachnida > Araneae > Araneidae > Argiope > Argiope aurantia. Next base: position 1,323 of record JAPMOR010045270.1, on the reverse strand, counting down.
GAACAGAAATTATTCTATTGCAATAAAATTTATTACAGATGGAGAAAAAAATATTATTATTTATTATTAATAAATTTCGAATTTAAAATGAATACTTTCTATTGTTGCCACTTCACTTGCATTGTTGCATTTATAGTTGTTTCTTACATCGCTTAAATTGAACATAGCTATTTTTTTTAATCTTTTCATGGATAATCGAATTCAGCTAGGGAATTAAAGAGTAATTTTATTTTAATTATTAAAAAAAGTTTTCAGTCAGACAAATATAATAAATTTTTATTATCCTTTTTAGAGTTCAGGTTATAAAAGTTGAGGGATTTTAACTTTTCATTTCCATGAGCAAAGTTTCATATTTATTCTGCAGAATATTTGTATTATTGCTCCATACATCAGTTATAAAGTACCGAATTCATGGTGAAAAATATTTGAATTACAGTTCTATGTACCAAATATATTCTATTGAAACTGAAGTGCAAATATGCTTTTCCCCTTTTCTTACCAATTTATATTATTCATTTCTTCTGAAATTTATTCTGTAATGAAATAAATGAATTATGCATTTTCTATGAAACTGCAACTATATTCACTTGAACAAATATATAAAAATAGCTATTTTTCATTTAAAAAAAATTACAAAACGCTTGCTTTGAAGTTAAATTTCATTGGTTTCATGACTTTCTGGAGAAGTTAATAAGAGAAATTTTTCTATTTTTTTAATAATTTATATGATTTTAATTTTTTTGTCAGAAATCATATATCATAAATTTTTATTTGCAAGAAATTTTCTTCCATATATTTGATATCATGGAAAGTTTAGGTGAATATATCGTCTACTGTTTTTCTTTTGCAAGATATAGTTGCTATTCATTTTTAAACATTTGACAAATATTCAAAAATCTTTTTATAGTTTAAAATACCATTATCGACTTTGATTTTTTTTTAATAAAAAACGGACAACAAGAAGAATATTTTTAAAATAGGAGAAAAATCAATTTCAATAATTTACAATTTTAATCCATAGAAAATGCAATTCATAGATTAGTAAAAATAATTGTGGCAGTGAACAACATTTATTAATTACATTTATTACAAAACATAAATGTAAGTGAACAAGATTAACAACATTTATTACAAAGCATCTGTGAAAAAAATATGTTCCTGGAATTGAAATTTTGAGGAAAGTATTTTATCGCTGATTCATGATTTTTTTATATTAAAAAATGCAACAGTCAGAAAACATTACATATTAGAAATACATTTTTCGCAAAAGATTTCTAAAAATGCGCTCTTGCAAGAACCTGCCCAACGAATCTATTTATTTAC
>JAPMOR010045269.1:63720-82608 GCA_026543865.1 Argiope aurantia | reverse complement strand
GAATGTAGCGATTTTCATCGATTCCTAGATTTGTAGAAATAACTAAGTGACTAAAGTTTACAGATTCAATGGAACTTAAAAGGACATCGCGCATTAATGACGATAACGGTCTTAGAAAAAGTGACCGAAAGCCTTCTCCACCGATAACACAAATGACTGAATCTTCACGACGATTATGTCGAAAAATACCCATCTTCATGTTCAACTTTGATAATATCATTTGGTCCTATACCCTTTCCTCTTTTTTTTTTTTTTTTGCAAGTTGAGAAAAAAACAGCTATTATAATACCCTTTCCCATTTTTATCTAAAATATTTAAATTTGCAACTCAATAAATTACATTTGAAGCAAACCTTACATGAAATCAATATTTTTATTCGTTTTATTTACAGAGTTCATTGATACCTGAACTGCTTAAACAGAAAAATTTTAATATTTATTTAGTCCCCTCAGCAAGACTACGATCGCAAATATTACTCGAATTAAAATAGCGTAACGCTTGTAGTTTACAGAGAGAGAATTCTTCAGTTGAGAAAGGTGATATGGCATTATTATTTGTATATTTTCAAGTTGACATGTTTTGGAATATTAACCTCGGTAATAGACGTAATCTGCAAGCTTAATTTGACTTTTAATTCAACTTGTTCCTCTCGGAATTCAAACTCTACCGAAGCGGCAAGAATAAGTTTGATTAAAATGAATATACTGGTAGTCTACTGCATAAACATAGAATTTTTATTTGGGATAATTTCTAGTGAAATAAATTGAGGCTTTAAGTGTAACTGGAAAATGACTTCGACGATTTAATTTAATGCGTTTTGAATTAGGTCTGAAATGAAAACTAATCTTGTATATAATTGTGCTTTGTTTTTATTTTAGTTTAGAAATTCGATTAAATTTAGAATCATTCTATGTTTGTGTTGAATGTTTAGTAATTTGAATATATACTTGTGGTATTAACAACATTTTTGATTGTCAGTATGGCAATATGATTATTAAAATTGGAAATACATGGAATTCTTTTTAAAAAATGATAAATGCATATGTGTCGGCTCTCTGCAGAATAAACCGTTAAATCAATGAATTGCAGATTTGATATATATATTCCGGAGTAATTTTTTTCGAAATGTTAAAGGGAATTCTAATTAAATTTAAATTAATCGAAATCTTTAATTTCTTTCATCATAATTTTCAAAAACATTATAGATATTTATATCATCTTAAGAAATAAAAACTCAATGTTACCAATTTTGTTATCTTACATTTTTTACCTAATATTAATGTTTTTAAGAATATTTTAATCCAGTTTTACCAGAATATATATATATTACAGTGACATAAAAATTGAAAATGCATAACCCAGTTAAAAAGTTACATATGTGAGAAAAGAAAATAGAACTCAATTACATTTTTTAAAAATCGAAGTAATTGAATATCGGCTTCAAGATATATCAGTTTTCATAAATATTTGTCTTCAGTGCAAATTTTTAAATTGGCAAATACTACAGATCTTCAAATCTTAAGAACTATTTCAAATACTACAGATTAGTTTTTTCCTGCTGTTGATTATGAAGTTATGAAAAATTGATTTATTCTTCCAATCTAAATAGGTTTTTTTAAGCATATTGTAATAAGCGTTTTTTTAATAGTGTGATAATTACAGCTAACTTTTAACTTTCGAAGAAACTAATGATTTATTTTTATTTAATTTGTGCATTAAATTTTTATTTCATATTATTACTCATTTTACTTGATGTTTTCCTTTCGTATTGAAGTATATTTATTATATATATTCAATCAGAGAACTTTCAATTGAATCATATGCATAATATAATTTGGTATATTACATAAATCATGAAATATATCTCTACTAGTAATAGCCATTGGTCCTGTTCTCCCACTGGCTATTAATAAAAGTGTCTTCTCAGAGAACACCTTGCATGACCTTGGCGTACAATAGTTACAAAAGTTTTGTCTTGTGTAAAAGTTTGTTTTTTAAAAAATTGAATTAGAATTTTAATTAATTAAAAATTAAGAAAATGTTGTCGATTTTTCAGGATGACTACCGAAAATATTACAGGAGCAAACTAATTTTTATGATATTTTAAAATTCAGCAGATTGTCTGTTTAAGGATAGTAAATATTTTACCATACAATTTTAGCTTCGATTTTTACTTAATTTTTTTAATATATTTTAAACGTATTTTAAAATAATACATTCCATTATTGAAGTGAAACTCAATCCATTCTTATTATTGTTACCTATATTTTCTCTTGCCTTTTTTTTTCCATGTCGTGAGCAAGATATGAAGTTACGGCTTATTTTTTTCAGTTTGAGCAGGTTTCATGCTAGGTACGTTTTGTATATTTTTATTTATATTTTATTGTATTTAAAAGTAAGGTTTATTTCTATACCAGGCAATAGTGGAAAAAAATTTTATTGTCCCCATTTTCTGTTGTATAATTAGATGTATAAGAATGTAGACAGACAATTATGGAACTGCAAAACGCAATGAAAGGCTTTTAAAATAATTTAAGTTATATATTTAGCAGCATTTGGAAATTAAAATTTTTAACAACTGTTAATCTCAGAGAACAATCTAGACATCAAAGGCAGTTAGTTCTATAGTGTAACGAAAACTTCAATGCTCATTAACTCTTATTTCTGACCCTTTTTGTGCTAACATTCTTTAATTTAACAAGTGCAATGCGGTATTGGTTGACATTTAATCACTTCCCTTCCAAAACTAAACTTCAAATTTTCAGTGAAATGAATAGAAGATTACAAGCATGTATAACACACACAAACATAATTGTAAAGGCTCATTAAATAGTTAGAGTAACAGGACTATTAAATTTTGAAATTGAAATTATTTTGTTGAGGAAGCCAATAAAGACTAAGTTATCTTCAAAAGATTAAACTGAAATTTTACGTAATCAATAACTTCGGCAAACTGGCTGATCGCCAGGTACAGATAATTATAAATTATAATTATATAATGATAATTTGATTTTCCAAGGAACGAACTTTGAATCCAAATTAAAATTATTTTATAAAGAAAACTGTTTAAAAAATCAAATTATTAAATTAAAATATATTCCATATTATCATCATTCATAACCAACATTTTAATTCCTTCGCTTCCAAAGACATATATGATATAGGCCAAACTGAATTACTGAATTTGTAGCTTTTAAATTATCTATTATCAAATTGCAATTATGTGTTAGTATTAATTGAGTTAAAGAACAAAAGTCGCTTGGAATAGCTTCAATATTTTAAGTGCCCTTTATATTATTATAGAGGGCATTATATCTTTACATTATCATCGATTAAATAACAATAAATGCCCCACATAGGATGTGCCGTTTAATCAGGACATTAGATAAATTCGAATGTCAAGAGGTCAGTCACCTATTTTAAATGTTTTATCAAGCTTTTATTTTTTTAATAATATTTGATATTAGATTATAGAATGCTGTAATGTTGATCGAAAACTATAGTTCCTTAACTTATGTGGAGAAATATAACTGCCGGATTATTCGTCCGACCTATGAGGGCAAATCACAAGGCAACATTTTCAGATTGCTTAAAAAATGAAAACATTGAATAAAAATAAACATTTTAACCCCTTTACCTGCAATGAGATATTTTATATATGCTGTACTGAATTATTGAATTTGTGGCATTTAAATTTGCAATTAAGTGATAGAATCGATCAATTTAAATAATAAAAATCGCTTAGAAAATATTTAATATTTTAAATGTCAGGTTTTAAGTACAAATTATCATTGAGATTGAAATGACAATAAATGCCACAAATAAGATGAGCCATTTAAGTAGAATGTTAAATAAATTCGAAGGTCAAGGGGTTAATAATCTATTTTAATTGCTTTATCAAGCTTTGATTTTCCTTATTATTTGATATTAGATTATAGAGTACTTTAATACAGCGAATATTGATAGGAAACTAAAGCGCCTTAACTAATGTGAAGAAATGTAAGTGCCGAGATGTTCGTCCGACTCGCGAGAGCTGATAAAAAGGCAACATTTATAGATTGCTTAAAAAATGAAGACCTTAAATAAAAATATATTCGATATTTTCGCCACAAAATCAACATTTTAACCACTTTACTTGTAATGACATATTTAATATATGTTATATTAAATTATTGAATTTGTAGCATTTAATTTTGCATTTAAGTGATAGTATTAATTAATTACTCATAAAAATCGCTTGGAGAAACTTTAATATTTCAAGTGTCAAGTTTCAAGTCAAATTATCATAGAGATTGAAATAGCCATAAATGTAACAAATAAGATGTGTCGTTTAAGTAGGACATCAAATAAAATCGTAGATCAAGGGATTAACATAATCATCTATCATGAATGTTTTACCAAGTTTTGATTTACTTTATTATTTGGTATCAGATTATAGAGTACTTATATACGGCGAATATTGATAGGAAACTAAAGCTCCCTAACTAATGTGGAGAAACATAAGTACCGAGATGTTCGTCCGACTCGCGAGAGCAGATCTCAAGGCAACATTTACAGATTGCTTGAAAAGTCTCGAAATAGAATTCCCGCGTATTATTTACGTCCGACAAGAAGATGGGGATAATTATAGGAGGATTCGTGGAAACTTTCAAGATTATTTTGTGAAACATACTCTTCTCAGATTTTTAACTTGTTCAGCGGCTTCTTAAACGTGACTTGGCAGAAATTATTATACGATAAAAAGGAGATTGTTATTTATGTTATGTATAAAAATATCTGTTGGAGCATATTTTTAGCTGTCTGTAATAAGTTTGATTTTATGTTTTATTTCGAGGAATAACTTCGTGCTTTTTTTAACTTATGTTGCTCGATTTTTTTTAAATCTTTGTAAAGCCATTTTTGTAAAAGTACTGAATGAAATACAAGAAATAGATTCGAAGTAGTTTTCAAGAAATAAGAATATATTATTTTTTAAATTTTATATAGTTAATCTTATTAAATGATTATTAAAAATTTACTTTTAATGATAGTAATCGTAAGATGTTCAGAAATTTTTAATATTGCACTCAATTATTGGCATACAAATGGCTAATCTAAAACAATGAGAAATATTTTAAAACATATTTAAAATTTATTGAAAAAACTATGGAAGCAAAAAATTTATGGCAAAAAAAATCATTAAGGAAAAATTTAGGATATGAATTTCAAAGTGACAGAAAAGTAATTTTTTTGTGATAACACACTCTAATTTCATTGAGTAAAAGGTTTAATTAAAAAACTATAAAAATTTTCAAATCTTAAATTTACTTGTTATTTATCAAAGTTATCTTTACTTGTTAGTTAACCAAGTTAGTTATTAGTTATTCAAAAAGTAGCTAAATGTTTTACCTTTCATTCTAAGTAGCATGTATCCTTCTTCAAAATATTCTATCGTTCTGAAGTTATCTCTTCATTGATTCAGAAACATCAGTCACTTAATCAGTTATAGAAAATTTTCGTCTTCTGTTATCTTCATATATAATCAATTAATATAATATTGATTGTTATTTATCATCTACTTTGGCTGGAATGGAAATTGGCATACAATTAATTTATATATGTATAAAATTTAGCCTACTATAATTTGTGAAATTTTATTCGAAGTCTTTTTTTTAAATCGTTTCATTTGTTGATATTGATTGCTTCCATTGTTGATATTGATTGCTTCCATTGTTGATATCGATTGTTTCCATTGTTGATATCGATTGCTTCCATTGTTGATATCAATTCATAGGCCAGAATTTAAAAAAAAGAGGAGGCCTTCACCAGCATGAGATTATTATAGTCATTCTCATTCAGATAGTAGTGGATTTGATTGAGCAGTAATACCTTTACCTTTGAAATCTAAATAACTTTGAAACCTTAAACAGAATACCTTTGAAATATAAATGTCTTTGAAACCTTAAACAGAATACCTTTGAAATATAAATACCTTTTAAACCTTAAACAGAATACCTTTGAAATATAAATACCTTTGAAACATTAAACAGAATAACTTTGAAATCTAAACTAAACCAATGTGATTCATGTTATGGCCATTGTACTCTTTGATGGACCGATATGCCTGAGTTCTCTTTTCCACCACAGAATGTCTCCAAACTTAGAATTTCTAGATTTCTCTGTCGGTTGAATGGATATACGTGGAAAAATGTGTTCAGAAGAAAAATTATTAAAGTTTACATACAGTACACAAAATAACAACGTAATAACTATACACAATACAATAATGGAAAAGGGATTGTTTGGTGGGGAATACGATTTCAGAAATTTTGATGTAGTTAATATTTCTTTGAGAAATTCATTCAGGGCTTGAGCCTGAAGAGCTCTATTATTCATTGTCTTGCAGAAACCACAAAAAATTTCTAAGAAACTTAATGATAATAATGCTTTAATTTAAGAATGGGTTGGGATTTTTTAAATGTTTTTGCCGTTTCTGCAAATCAACTTGTTGTGGCTAAACCTTTATTCGATTTGTAATTCAAGGTTTTAAAATACTGACAAACTTTATTCATATTTCTTAGAGTTTTTCTTTCTTAAAATCAAATGTTGATCAAGAGAAACAAATTTTGAAGATGCTTTCGATTAGGGTCTTTAAAATTTTAAGTTAAGAATTTAGATATAATCTGTTTGTCGACCCTCATTTGGTCTTATAGCTTTGAAAACATATTAATAGTTAAATAGGGAAGCACATCACCTGAAGAATTATTTTCGATGTTTTCACCTCAACTTTATATAAATATCGATTTATAGCATTGGGTATTTTAATGGCTTTATTTGCTTTATATGTAGAAACCTGGAAACACTCAAAGTCATTTCAACTTAGCAATACTTAATAGTAAGGCAACTTTCTACAATTTAATAGCAGCTATATTCCGATGAAAATGTATCTTCGTAAAGTTTTTCTTTATTTTATGACGCCTAGATACATGGTCCAGTTAAATTAATGTGACTACCTGTCAAAATACAGAATAATCATCTTTCTCAGAGCGTACAGCTGCGAGACGTTTAGGAAGAGAGTCAGTTAGGTTCCTGAAGGTCTTCACTGGGATGTTGAGTCACGCCAACTCCAGTGCTGTGGTCAGCTGAGCTAGTTAACGCGGGAGAAGATCCATGGTGCGAACAACCCGATCGAGATGGACCCATAGATTCTCGTTTGGATTCAAGTCTGGAGAATTTGCTGGTCAAGGGTGTACGTTAAACGCATCCTGATGTTTTCAGATGTTTGACGCGCTGTATACTCCAACATCCGCCTGTCTGATGGAGCATAAAACGTGATTCATCGAAAAAATCCACCTATCTCCACTCAGTGGAAGTCCAGTTGCGGTACTGGTTTGTAAATTTTAGCCTTCGTCGCCGATGAACAGCAGTCAGCATAGGTGTATTAAACAGACGTCTGCTGCAGAACGTTCAAAGAACCGTCGTTGTGGAGACACTATTGATTGGTTCATCTGAGTGGTCAGTTGCTCAATGGTTGCACGTCTATTCGTCCGAACACATTTCCGCAGCCGTAGTTTACCTCTGCCATATATGGCCCATGGCACATTTCAGCGACGGGGCACATTTGCTCCGTCGCTGATTTTGGATAGTGCCATTTTGCCATGCAAGGTGTACTTTTACCACGGCGACCTGCGAACCGTTGCTAAAATTAGCCGTTTCGGAAATGCTTCCACCCTTGACCCGAAAGTCAATGATCATGCCCTTCTGAACGTCGGATAAATTGCTCCATTTCTGCATGACTGTAAGAACTGGAATATTTTCCGAATGCCTATAACACACTTTATATATATCTACCAAATTTTCTGATAACACTTGCCTTCTGCCATTAGTTATTTAACGTAGACGTCAAAAGTAGATGATTGTCACATTAATACGACTGGGATGTGTCTGTTCTCTGAATCAGCAGTAAGCCTTTTCATCTTACCATACAGATCGTTCAACGTATGCTATTGGAAGCTTTGATTTTATGGTAGTAGTGAGGGTCTGATAAATCTAACGACTGCAAAATCAACCCCTTCCCAAGTTGATTATGAGGGTTACAAAGTGGTCTAAGAAAACCTTTGAAGAATTTTACATTGTATATGGGAAGAATAAATACATTTTGTAGAATGCTTTAATAGTCTGTTAGCGTTAACAGAGTACAGGCTCAGATAATTCCTAGAATAAGTGCTAGGGAAATAACTTTGGCAATTGACTAGCTTAGACATAAATTTTTAATGTTAATAAATAACGAAAACCGATTTTTACTTTTTCTTACCTGAAGTAAAAAAAAACAAGATATGCATTGTAGTTGCCATGAATTCTGACCTCGAAATTTTAATATGCCTCTTCGTTACCGAGGATCCCATGCTCTACATTTTTAGAACTATATATGTCTCTGAACAAAAATATGCTGATTTCTAGCAAACCCTTTGACTAAATGCACTTGTGCATGATAATGCAACATTCCTTTAAAATTACTTAATTTACATTTAACGACATTAGTTATTATTATTTTTCATAGGCATTGTTATCTCGAACCCTTGCCAGATGATGATGACAACACCTGAGCTGGTACCTTCCTCTCCAAACTCCTCTATCGTGCTAGTGGGAGAGCTTACGCATCACGACGTCAGATATGCTATGCGCTAATTCCGTATATATCAACGGCCTTTAACCAAATACGAATTTGAACTTGGAATCCTCCTGAACTGCGACCCTACCATTAGACAACCGCAGCTGCTTAACATGAGGATTTAACAATACAATTCAAATCATTTTTAAAGTTTAGTATACACTTAGGGCTATAAATTGATTATCTTCCTGAATATGCTATAAGAAAAAATAAAAAAATAATAATAAAGAAATGAGACTAGATATGTGGTCATGACACCAAAATTGCCGATTCGTATTAACCTTTAACTGGGAACGTGCGGTCTGTGAGACCGCTAGCGATGGATTTTCGGGCACCCCTATTCTATTTTTAGCTCAATTGAATAGATTGACCCTGTAGCTTCCTGTTTTGTCACCTTCAATACACGTTCACTCTTTCAACCGATTTCAGCGGATGCCTTTTAAAATAATTCAGTTATTTCTTTAAGCGCGGTCTCTAAGACCGCACCTTCCTGTTAGTGTCCCAGTAATAAACAAGGATTAGCAGATAGCGCTAAAACTTTGGCCCCGAAATATCATGCAGTTTGCCGATCCTATTATGAAGCAGTGTTCCAGACACTTTTAAATGAAGCAAAAAGTGATTTTAGTGATAAGGATAATTGTACAGAAGAAAGTTCGCATTCAACTGATTTTTATATGTATGTTCAAACATAATTAATTTTTCTAGTGATAATGTATTTTGAAAAATTTATAAAATGTTTTAATATACCAAGAGATATGTATACAGAATTTATAGGTTGGTTTTTATACTAGTTCTTAACCTATATGCTTAAAATGCCCTAGAAAACCATGCTATGAAAGTCACACAAACCGATAAAAAAAGGGCCAATTTTACCCATTGTAATTTTTTTTATTTTCCATATAATTGTTGAATTTTACATTATATTGTCTTCTATATACCTTCATATACTGTAAAAGTAAATATGATTTAAAAAATAAAATGTAGTATGTTTTTTAAATAATATTATTTATTGTAACATGTAATTTGAGGAGAAAACGTATCTTTCAACGCATTTACTTTTTTCAATGATAATATATTTGAATAATTTCTGAAACATATCTATATATCAAGAAAAATATCTTCAAAATATAGTGGCAGCTTTTCATACTAATTCATTCATTAGAAAATTTAATTTGAGAGTAAATGAAATGCGGTCTCGTAGACCGCATCTCCCCAGTTAAGTCCTAAAATTTCACCTCCCCAGTTAAGGGTTAAGTATTAGATCAATTTATTTTTTTAAAGGAAAGAGATAAAGAAGCAAATTTACATGCGATTGTATTTACTTGTCGCTGTGATTAATAATATTCAAATCATATCTTTATAATTCACCGTATTCTAAAAATCTCTGTCCAAAACATACGCCATTTTGATACGGCAGTTGAAACCACTAGCGACAGATGGTATTTTGTAATCTAATTCACCTATCACATTCAACAATTTGAGAGTAGAAAGTAAATAAAGGGCATTTGTAACAAATTTTTTGAAGCAGTACAATTTTTATTGAATTTTAATTTTACATGTAGCATTTTCAAATAAAAGTAACGATATTACGAGCTTTAACATAAGTTGCCATATTGTAGTAATATAAGAATAATCTATCGAATATTTCTAATACTTTTTTACAAAAATAGACAGTTATTGCTCAGTAGTAGGAGTTAGGATTCTGCACTATTGATGGATTTTGTGTTGATGAATTGGTACTATTAATACTATTAACACAAATGCCTTACAAGTATTATGTACAATACTTTTATCCTATTCAGATTCTAATCTGAAGAAATTAGCTCTGATAAGCGAACATTAATGATAAGCGATCGTAAATAGCTTATCTTTGTGGAAAGAACCCTCTTACATTACCATATCGCCTTATCTCCAAATACTCCAATTTTGTGACAAGATGCTCCCCTTTTCTCGGTGCACTTGTGTTTCTCTCTGCCACCGGTTGCCATGTCAACCGCATCCAAGATGCAGGAGAGAGCTGTTGCTCAGGAACGGGAGGTCATTAAAGTATCTAATCAATGCTCCCTTCCTCTCAGCTAATCCACCGGAGTAATATACACTGAACCTTCCATTACTATGAATCATCATTTATTGTCGGTCAACTTGCTATTTTGCACCCGGGAGTCGGGCGCAAGTCAGCGAGCATTGTGGTGGTCGGGCCCTCGTTTCTTCGGAAAAAAGGGGGGAACATAAGCAAATTGAATATGTATGACCTGCAAAGACAGTTTTTTAATATATGTTTTGTAATATAAATATGCTGATTTGGCTGGGTATTTTTTTTACTTTATGACTATCAAATCAAGACACTTCTTTAGCCACTGTTTGCATGCAAAGCTCTTATATTTTGTAGAGAAGTGAATTGTTATTTCTATGCAGAACTCTGGAATATTAAATGGAATCCTTCCTTTATGTGGAATGTAGGGAATAGGGAATCTATGTCCTTCATGTTGTACGGAATTATCATAAAGAAAGATCTGAATTATCCGAAACAAGAGAATTCTGTAGAATTTCGTGGTGACAAATAATACATTTAATATATAAAAATATACATATAATCTATATTGTATTATAAAAATGTACTATTTGCTTTGAATTATTTTTGATGCTTTTTGAATCATTGTAACAAAGGGATTTTTTTTTCACTTGTGTTTGGAAGATAGTATAGATGCAGATAGCGTAGGGTTGATGATGTGCCTTAAAGACATTGAAATTCCTCTACGAGGAATTAATTTATGTTCTTTATTCATTCGCCCTATAAACTATTTTTATCTATATCCTGCTGCATCATTTATATCTATTTAGCCTTTATTGATTATTTCATAGCAAAATGTGTAACAAGTATAGAACAAGAATAGGTAAGCCCAAGAAATGTAGATAGGATTAAACTTCTTATTTTCTAGTGGCATAAAAAGTGAAGAAATAACTTTCTTGCTTTCTCATTGACAAAATTTTCCTTTTAAAAGTATATTTTGAGATTTCGACTTAATCAATTCGAAATAGAGGGAGGAAATAATTCTCATGTTTCATCGACAGAATGTCTATTTTCAAAGTTTGTTTTGAGTATCTCGCATCCAAACTTCATGCGATTACTTACGAATGAAAGAAATTTATAAAAATCCACACACTTCTTTATAGTAAAGGGCGTATGATTGTTTTACGGCGTTTATTGTATTAGATACATGCTTACATCCATTAATGCGGTATGAGATTTATTAAGATGCGAGAACTCGGAACTTTTTCTAAATAAATAATTTTTGAAGATCAATAAGTTTCGAAATAAGCTTTGCCATATTACGAGTTCTGTAAACTCTTTATAGTATCTAAAATTAGTCTCTCGGTGAAGAGAGCAGAGTAGTATAAATAAATAAACGTACGATTTAAAATCATCAAATAATAATTTAAATTTGGCAGATAAAAATTTAGCAAAAATACATGTTATCAATTATTTTAAACTATCGTTTTCTCTATCTCTTCTAATAATAAAACTGAATGTGTGTATCTCTCACTGTGTGTGGAGCTCAACAGGTCAATCCGCTTGGACTACAATTACAAATTTAGCACACATATACTGTAAATGGTAGAAGTATGTCCATCGGAGCGATCGTTTTTTTAAAAATTCAAATTAAGTAAATTAAAAAAAGGCAAGATCTTGAAGTTTCTCCTCCCATAGTTTGTGAAAATATTACTGCATAAAAATAAATTTCACCCCGTCTTAAAACTCAAAGAAATTATTTCATATTTTTTTATTATCATGTTACGATAATTTTATTATTATGTTACGATTATTTTATTATTATGTTACGATTTTGTTTTCCTTAACGCATTTTTTCCCCTAAATTTTGGGCTTTCGTAAAAATATCTTTTTTTTATATAAATTATTAATAAATTGTTTCGTTCTTGCTATGAAATGCAAACATTTTTCATTGCTTCAGAAATTATTAATCGCATGATTTTATTCTGTTGTTTAGAGATAAAAAAATTTCTATTATTATTAGCACAGTTTATCTTCATCTCAACTAATAATAAAGCTGAACATGCATGTGTGAATGTTGATGCCATAAGATACAGGCCGTAAAATCTAGAGTTAGCTGGTTTAGCACATATATATTTTAGTGTGGTGAAATGTGCTTATCGGGGCGATTGTTTTTTTAAATTCAATTAAGTTTTTAATTAAATAAAAATTAAACAACATTTTGTGGTTTCCTGCTATAATTTCGAAAATATTATCGCACAAAATAGGCTTTTACATCGTTTCAAAATTTTAAAAAATTGTCTTTTTCATAATACTGATTTAATTACCATGCAAATTTCTCCTGAATTTTTAAAAGTATTTTGCCTCATTTTCAAAAATAGATTATATTATTGCGCTGAAATTCAAACTAATTTGATTGTTTCATCAAATATTTAATCACGTTATTTTTGCGTTAAGAGCGAAAGATTATGATCTATGTAATATCGATGTAATTTATTATAGAAAAAATATGGATAAAGATCTTTGAAAATTAAATTATAGATTATTCAGACAGTTATATTTTTAATGTTACTATGACGTCTGGAAATCTGGTCCAATTTGGATTTTTCATATGCATAACGAACAGAACAGGTATAAAATTATTAAACTATCAGGATCTTAATTTCTGGCACTATTTGATGTTAAAAAACCTTTTATTGTGGAACTCGTGAATATTAAGCCATGCACAAGAAATTAATTGAATGTAAATACAGAGTCGATATTCAAAGTGAACCAACTAGTCTTTAAAGGCATCTAGTATGAACGATAAGAAAGTGAAATTATGATATTAAGTAAAGTGATGTGTAGCTAGAAGGTAGATGATACGGACAGTTAGTTACGCATTCAGCGCTATGATGTCTCGGGTCTTGATTCTAGTAAGAAGGTTCATTAACAAAATAAGTATAACACAAGGTTATTCCTCCCGCCTGATTAAAGGCATTCGGATTAAATTTGAATGACCGGCATCTATAGGAATTAAGGTTGATTCCTAAAAGCCTTACCGACCACGGTGCAACCCTTCCCGTTAGAAACACATCCCGTCATCGGAAGAAGATAACTGATCCCCACCATTTCTGTACCCACTAGGGTCGTGAAAACCAATCACCATGCTGGGAGCTTCTCATCCTCATATGAGGTGCCCTGGGTAGGAGTAACAAAATAATATATATACAAGCAGTACCCCAATCTAAGCTATGCGGGAAAGAACTTAGCGGAGGCTCATTCTAATGTAAAGAGCCTAGAGGAGCCAGGGGCTATACAGGAAAATTGATGGAATCGCCAAAAAGCAACCCCATCTAGCACGAAGGAATAAACGGCACTTGATGATATTGGCCACTTACAAACAACAAACAACACTTTAGACAGAAAGCATACTAGTCTTTTCATGTTAGGAGATAACTAAAGGCAAGAGCTTTGAAAAAATATCGTTGAAAAGATATTAAATGATTGGAATTTTTAAGAGTTCTTTGACGTCAAAAGGCATCAAATTTCTTGACCATCTGAATCTGAGTTCTCACCATGCTGCACAGACTTTGATCACTTGATTTATAGAGCTCTCTTTGTTGCCACACTGACAAGTGGAACTTTTAACAAAGTATTGAGTTGGCTCAACGTTAACAAAATAATATAACAAAATTTCTTCTATCAAAACGACTCACTATAATATGCATCAAAATAAGAAGCTAACAATATTTTTTGAGGGAATTACAAGCATCAATATTATACATAAGATATTTATTACAAATTAAACAGAACAAATATTCCAAATAAATCAGCTGCTTTCCTAATGGAGAAAGTCCATAATACATTCCAAAATTAAATTGGTTTGTACATTTCCCATCTATTTTCCCGCATGCGAGCAGTTGATTGTTGATTTCATTGGCTGCAACATTAATCTTTATCGTATCTACATTGTAGTAAATCAAAACGACCCGATGGAACGACAAGTAAAATTTCAAAGGAAAAGACGAGTTAATCTGCACATGTTTCGTTTGCCTGAATCTCATCATTTGTTAGTTACTGTCTTGATCGAAATTAGTTTGTGTACGTCTAGATTTTATTTCTCTTTTAGTCTCTCTCTAAGATTAACTCATCTTAGAGGAAAACGAGAATTTAAAACGATACCATGAACCGAGTTTAGTACAAGGAGTAAACAATTTAATGGAAACTCAGTGTAAAGGAATTTTGGTTTGAAAATGCCGTTCAATATTGTTGAAATAATTTTATTTTTTTAGAGAAGGAAAGACGATTATTTTAAGAGAAATAATAATAGCATTAACAAATATCCATTTCTATTTACGGAAACAAGGTATCGATGCATTACATCAATACAATGCATTAATACGAATAATACCCAAAGACAATTTTTGATAATTTCATCAAAAACTGCAACAATTTATTCAGAATCATTAAAAACCTGCTTACCGCTAAGTGGATTTTTTAGAAATAGAACCACTTGCTATTGCTGTGAATTAAGCATTAAAACTATTATGCTTTCAGTTATTTTTTAGCTAACTTAAATAAAAATTTAAAATTTATAATTATTGTAAGTTATTTTTCCTAAAGAATGATTAAATGTTATAATTTTGAATTCAATGATCTTTTTCATGAGGCTTAAGAAAATATACCTAAAACTTTCATTATTGTTGCAATGTAATTTTAAGGTATATCTCACAATGGAAGTGGTAACCTTGTATTGTTGAACAATACAAGGCATCCTCTTCAATCGTGGTGCTGTAGCTGACTTCTAAATTGTTAGAAGAAAGTGTGCATTTCCGATAGCAAAAAAGCATTAAATGATGCTTAGAATTATATTTTGTATTGTTCGTTTATAAAATCAAAATTTTTATATAGGCCCATGATGATAATAATCATATTCAATAAAATATGCTTGGCACATTAATATTCTAAATAAAAAATGTTTCGCATTTCTCGAATCCCAAGTGGCTGAGTTATGAAGCTTTGAATAACATTATTTTAAACCAATCAACAAATGCCTCGAGAAAATGCTTTACATTGAAAGGTGGAACTTCATAGAGGCAGAAACTACATCGAGACTGAAATGGGCAGGAACAGTAATATTCAAAGCTTCACGACTTTGTCAGTTTTGTTCAACTAAGTAAGAAGTTTTTTTTAAAAATGGAAGAATTTCTAAATATTATATTAAATATGATTTATGTAGAGGTTTATAAAAACTTCGACCATAATTTTTCTGTAATATGTTTATTGTCTTAACGAATGTAAAATATGTTTCGTCTCATACAGAGTGTTTTATTTGCTGGAAATATATGTCGATCTCTATATCTTTAAATGTTAGTTGTTTTCTCAGGATTAGAGAGAACTGAGGGCTGCAAACATATTGCTACGAGTTTAATTGAATGGATTAACTGAACAGAAAAAATAAGGAATGCGGTATCCGACGGGGTAAAAATCGTCAATTTTGACAAAACTAAGATTTGTTAATTCGTAATATTTAAGCCTGTTCTTTTAGCCTTCCAAATAAGTATTATTTTTTATTCTACCTTCTTTAGAAATAAAGTTACGGTGGTTATAAGTTAGTAAAGTGTGACGAAAGTCAAACCGGAAATGACATTTCGAAACCGGAAGTTGATGTAAATATCACGATCTGTCAGGGAAATCCGATGTTAAAAATTATTAAAAATAACTAAAATAATTAATATATGACTTTTACACCTGATAATAAATATATGAAGGTATTATTTTTAATTTGTTTCGTCAAAATTGGGCATCTTTGTCAATTAAAAAAGAACACAAAAGGACTTAGTGGCAAAGGAAAGTTAACCGACAAATTTATTGATAGACTACAAAACTATTATGAAATAGCCCTTCGCACTAATGTGGGAAATCTGGAAAAAATGCAAAGTGCCTCCTTTGCCTCCTTTTTTTCACTGCTGTTCCGACACCAATAATCCAATGCATCGCCGGTGCCCTGAAGGACTAGATAGTTGGTGTAAGTTTCAGAGAGCCCAATTTTCAAAGATAGAACTCCAGGAAAAGAAACCAAGCCTATCATCGACCATCTATACTTATAATAAAGCTCAATGTGTGTGTGTGTGTGTGTGTGTGTGTGTGTGTGTGTGTGTGTGTTGGCGCTCTACAGACCAGACCATTCAACCTACAGCTACCAAATTTGGCACGTGTATACCTTGGAGGCCGGGAATGTGCACCTGGGGATTATTTTATCGAATTTTTATCTAGAATTTTATTTATTTAAAAATTGAGCGAAATTTTGACGTTTTTCTGCTATAACTTCCGAAAATATTACCGCACAAAAAAGATTTTTACATGAAGTTAAAGATAAAAAATTTATCTTTTAAATGATACTAATGTTTTAATCTTAAAATTAAATTTCTATTTTTAATGAATTTTTAAATAAATATTTTAACTATTTTTTTTCAATAAGTTTTTTTTTTTTTTTTTTTTTTTTTTTTTATAAATTGTAAAAAAAAAAAATTAAAATTAAGCACGTTTCGCATTCATGGGAAAAAATAAGCTTTTTCCAAAGTGTTGCCATCACATTGATTAAACCTCCAATTAAAAATAAATTAAATCTTTTTGGAAATAAAATCTGCAAAAATATAATTTTCGGCACGTGTTTGTAGGAAAAGAAACAAATATGAAATATTTTTTCTAAAAAAATAAATTCAAGAAAAATTATTTTATGATCTTTTACACTCTCTATACAGGGTGTTTATTTAGTCCCGGACTCATTTTGATGTTAAATGACCCATAAAATAATGAAGATATAAACAAACTTATGGAATTTTTAATGGAATAACTCATATATTTTCCTTTTCAGGTTTGAATATTTTTACTTTTGTAAATATCGTCTGCGCGTGTGGTTAATTTCAGATAATTTCCTTTTCCAGTCTAAATACCTGTACTTTTCTAAATATGGTCTGCTTATTAATTGCATTTTTCTCTTTTGTTTTTGGCAACTATTGAAATGTTATGTTTACTTTTGATGTGTTTGTTCTATGTAGTACTTTTGTATGTGATGTTTCATTCGAGCGGATATTAAGGAGAATGCATACACCACAAGAGAAAGCACAGATTTTATGGTGGTCATAGAGTTAATTTCCAATTAACTAAATCACTGACTTTTAAGAGTTAATTTCCAATCACTTAAACTGACTGATTTATAAAAATTTGAATATCACTATTCAATAAAAAAAGGATAATTTTAGATTTTCCATCGATCGCTTCAAAGAAAATATGATAATCAGCGCACAGGTTTCTCAAGATTAATTGGTCTATGATTATGAAAATGTTGAGTTTTTCTAAATTTTTAACATTTAAAACTTCATAAATCAGTCTTAGTTGATCGTGGAAAATAGAAACATTCATTCATTTATTTAAAATTTGGTGTGTCCAGAATATTTCTCAGAATATGATACCTTACTGTATTAAATTTAGATTTCATAATTTTTGAAACATATTTATAGGCAGGAACAAAATATTATTATTGATTTCATTTCAATCCTTTTGAAAGCAAACCTAAAAACTGAATTTTATGCTGAATCTCAGAAATTTTTGTTGAATTATTGTTTGAGATATTACATAAATTATGAAAAATATTTTGTAGTTCACATAAGACTTAAATACCGAGTGATTCTGTTTGCAATACTCGCATTCAATAATAATAATAATAAATAAATAAATAACAATAAAGATTATAAATAAAATAAAACGCTTGGTTTTATTAAAAAATATCTGTATATTAATTGCAATTTCATCATTTACATTTTAAATTAAAGTTGAAGTTTTACAGGAAATGACAACAAATTAGCAAAATATATATAGTAAATTGAACGAAACGATCTAAACAGTATAAGTTTGGTATGACTATCAAAATTTGAATATTAAAAATTTTTTGTTTGAGAATCCTTTAAGAGACCAGTTACTTGAAATATTTAATTGAAAATGGTAGCGAGCGGTAATACTGGCGAACCGGCTGGTCGCCAAAGGCGGCTAGTTATAAATAAAATAAAAGTAGCATATATGACCAAAACGTTTTGCAGAAATGCTTGCATGGGAAAACATAGAACAGTAATGAAAGTTTTATCGTGTATTGTGGAATGTTGTGCCCAAAGAAACATTTGTTGAACTGCAAACTCACCGTTTAGGCACTTATATTGCTGTTTCAATTTACAATTCTGAATACACT